>JACGAQ010004112.1:0-19220 GCA_014119065.1 Orius insidiosus | reverse complement strand
GAAAACTAAAGTCATCCAATACATCTCCAGGGATGTCGATCCGTCACAATGGTGACAGCCTTTGTCACACTAAATGACTGAAGTTTTCATTAATCTAGTACGTAGACAACATTGGATGGGTTTAGGGAAAAGCCATTAACGCATCCTCTATTAACAAATTAAATTTTCAATGAATCTTTTACGAAGGTTAATTAGAGATATCACACCCTAATGACGGAATTTTCATTAAATTTCCATCAGATATCGATCTAACAGCGTTTTGTAATAAAGACATAAAAAGAAATTTTCGCAATAGAAAATACTGAAAGGGTTTAAAGCGTTTCAAGTTGGTAGATTCCAAAAAAATAGAGAAATACGGAAAAAAATGTTTTTGCGACGGTTGCTCGTTCTCGGAGGGCTTTGGTTTAGTACGGGAAAGGTTGATGAAAGAAGGTTTTGTACTTTATATCGCGGACCGGCTTTCAGAGATTTATGTCTAGGATTCTGGAGGAGAAAACGGGGAAGCCCTTCTTGATTGTCCCCCCCGTCTCTCCAGCAACAAGTTTCTCCTTTTCACCTTTACTTTTCCCTACCACATTCACGAATTTTTCCTTCTTTTTTTATTTATTACTATGTAAAATTAAATTTTGAGGACATTTTTTTTCTAACAAAAAATAAAGATACCGAGTTTTTTTTTGTTATATTTTTGGCTCATAGATGAAGAAAATCATGATTTAAACATGTAGTTCTGAATTGAGGGAAGTTTATTTTCTTTCGAACAACGAGATTCGTTCGAACTTTAGATTTAGCCCTTCCTTTGGCTCTTTAAACTTTTCCGGTCTGACTTCATCTCGTTTTCTTTTCTCAAAGATGAGTGTCAATTAACCATAAAGAAATTTTTTTTCCTGACTTCAACAACTTTATAAGACTTTAAGGAAGAAGAATATCGTTGGTTCAATAACGTTTTTTTGTCAACAAAAAAAATTACAAACAAAATTCTTCATTTGGTAAAGTTAAAAAAATATGAATTATTAGTAGTATAAAAAAAGTTTGAGAAACAAGTAGTAGTGGAAGAAAAAAAGGAAGAAGGGTAATCGAGTTGATTTCTATCCGTGTGTAATCAAAAAGTGTGTGGGAGTGTTTAGGGGCAACTTTTCCTATAAATAAGACTCTTGGGATTAAGTCAATAACAATCAGGTTTAAACTCCTCCGCCTTTTCGGTTTTACTTCTTTCTCGGAGCCGCCGAACTTGTACGAATTGCCAAGAAGGCCAAGAAAATTCCAAGAAAATGTCTGACGTATCAAATATTTTTAACTCTTGCAACTTCTAATTAGCGGAAACTTAAAAGAGGAAAAAAAAAAACATTTCTTCTAAAATTTTATTTTTTTGGTAGGTAAATCTTGGTTAAACTTGTTATTGGGTTGAACTAAATAAAGGAAAGGAAAATTAAACTTGAAAACTAGTTTGGATAGTCAACCCAATAACAAATTTCTACCAATTTCTTCTAAAAACCAATTAAAAGGAAGAAATAAAAAGTATAATTACGTAATCAATTCACGGGGCTTTTGAAAAAAAGAGGGGAGAAAGGTCTTTGTGAGGACGGGGGCAAAAAGGGACTTTTATATTTAAACAAGTGTAACAAATAGGGGTGGTTTGAAAGTAATGCCAGGGAGTACAAGAGACAGAATGTACGAGAAAAAATTTTTATTATACACAGAAAAAACATCTGTTACACAACAGTTAGAGCTAAGCATTATGTAGCCTTCTATTTATTGAGCATCTGCTCTCCCTAATACGGCGTTCAACTAAATCACGCTCATCCATGAAAGATGACTTTTTGTATTTTATAACATCGGCGTAGCCACAAGGGCACAAGTGATCGGGAGGATTTTTTTTTATCTGATAAATAAACCTGGGCCGTAAAAATATTTTAGGGGCAAAATAAAGTTGAAGGTTTAAACAGTTTTTTTTTTTCTTTTTTTTTTTACACACACTGAATCCAAAAACGTTCAACCCAACTTTTTTATCCAGTAGGAAATTTCCTTGTATACTTCGATAAATATTTTGCAATAATCTATTTGCCTTGCAAAATTCGTGATTTTGGAATTTTTTTTTTCCTCCGCTTTACTATTTTAATTATTAATTATTTATTAACTAGACGAAATAACATTTTATATTCTCAAGAGCCCCACAACTTTCAACAGAATACACTACAAGCTTTGCTGGAAGGCCATGAGGGATTAGTCTAACCAACCTTATTTTTAAAGTTGCATTAGAAAAAGTACTGGTTTGAAGAGCTTCCAACGAAAACTCCTTAATAGAAGTAACAATATAAGGGGGAAGTATATGGGGGGAAGTATAACGGAGGGGGAAGTATAAGGGAACGAAAGTATAACAAAAGTATGAGGGAGTAAGGTTCCGAGGGGTTTTTTTTTTTTTTTTTTTAAATTTTCCGAGTTTTCTTTTTTTTTTTTCGAAAAATTTTCCGGTATTTTTTTAAATCAGCGCTTTTTTTTCTGAAAAATTTTTAAGTTCTTTTTTTTCGAAAATTTTTTAAGTGTCAAGGTAGAAATATGGGCTCTTAGGCCAAGGGATGTGCCTCTCGTAATGGGTAGAAGTATGAAATTTATCCCTACTAAAAAAAAATAATATTAAAAGTCGCAATTTTTTACACCAAAAATTCGTATAAAATATAAGTAGTCATTGGTGAAACTTTAATGAAAATCGGACTCACGGGTCGGCCGCAGCGAATTTTTTAAAATTTCAAACAGACATTCTCCGCCATTTTTCGAAATTCAAAATCCTTCGTCACCGGCTAAAGAAATTTGTGTGAAATTTGGTGAAAATCGGTTGAAAACTGTGGCCGTAAGGTTCCGGAAAAAAATGCTACGGACGGACGGCCGGCACCACGGACAAAGTTGAGATCGGTGAAGATCATATTCGATTTGACCCTCCGGGGTCTGGAAGACCCTTCCCAAAACCCACATGGAGGGTATCACAAAACTTCTTTAAGGAAGTTAAAATAGAAAAGATGGCAATTTGCTCTTTAGGTTTGAGGAGTATTTAAATTTTAGACAGTCTGAAGCATTTCAAGAAAGCCACGAGAGAAAGGGAGCTTAAATAACCCCGTTTACCCTTATAATTAAGTTAATTGTGGATTAGGTCTAAGGTTAAAATGTAAGGTTACTTCTGAAGTGCTTAAAAAAATTTAAGTCACAAAAAGCAATTTTCTTGAGTTTCCTCTCAAGAAATAATTTTTTTTCTGATAGGATATAATTTTAATTACTTTATACTTAAAAATTATAGAGGAGTCAATTATATTTAGCAATGTAATTTTCAATAAAATAAGAAGAATAGAATGTTTTCAAGTCATATTTTCTGACAAGAAAAAACGCAAAAGTAATATTTTTTTTCAAAACGATTTAAATAGAAAAAAAAAAGAATGAAAATATACAAATAAAATTTCGCGTAAGGCACTCTCGAAAATTAGAAGAGTTACGTAATGTCGTTGGCCGCAACGTTGTCCGGGTTGGGTAAAAATATCTTGGCCGAGTCTAGTGTCAGATTGAGAAAAAGAGGGGAAGAAGTGGCTCGAGGAAAAAAAACGCTGTTTATCTTACTTGAAGTTTGGAGAGAAAAAATTGGGTTTTTTTCACCTTTTATGTTTAAACTAAAGAAAATCGAAAATTGGATTAAGAAACAATCGAAGGGGAAAAAATGTATAAACTTTATGACAACATGAAGATGGATGAAAAAGGAGATTTTACGGGCATGGAGTTTAATAAATAAATATGAGGTACATTATAGGCTAAGAGGTATCCTAACAAGTTATTAGCCTCATGTCTTATCCATTACAGACTCTGGGAGTTTGAGGTTGTAAAACAACAACCACAGGGAACAGAGGGCCATAACATTCCCTTTCCGCCCTCACACACTCCTCCAGAAAAGGCCTCCCTTTTAATCATTCGTTTTCACATCCTTCCGCTTAATGCTTCTAAAAGCTTCGCTTTCAATACTTTCCATTATTAAAAACAATTTTTTTCATCCGGACTTTTAAATAACTTCCTTTTTGTTTAAAGAACTGTCATATTTCTAGTGGGATAAACAAAGGGAAAAAGCTCCTCGTGACTTACTTTTGGGACAATAGGTGTTTAACGTTACACAAGAGCTTCCTTTATATCTCAAAAGGTGTTTACAGCCACTCAGACAAGTTTACACAGACAATACCGAATATAAAAGGTCCGAATGTTCACTTTTTCAAACCACTTTTTCGTCATAAATAATATTTACATGTTTGTCCTCTATAAATCGATAAAAGCATTTAGGATAAATTTTTTGTTAGAAAACATTTCTTGGATTTCTTCAAAGTATAAATTTTTAAAATAAAACTACTCAACGTAATGAAACCCCTTTTAAAAGAAGATAAGGCTCAAATTAACTAATGGAGCCGCGTGTCTCATCGGCTTTAATTTGCATGTGTTAATTCGAAATAAAACGTTTTAAAGCTAATAGGTCCAATTAATATAAGCCTTTATAGGAAAAACCAGAGCAATCAACAAAATTAAAAGCCTTTCAAGAAAAAAATTTTTTCTAATTTCTTAAAAGTGTTTTAAAAGGAAAATGGCATAACGAGATAACGTCAAAGACAATTTAGTATCATGAATATCGGAACGACGTACATAAACCATAAACGATACACCGGAAATTCAATTCAAGAAGTTAACGTTTAGACGAAAGTAAACTCCGGGGTAACTTAAAACTTTTCCTTCAACCTTAGCTCGTATTTTGTTAAGGCAATCTGCGAGATTTATTTTTGAATCGTCCATTAGTTAGATAAATATAAAAATTCATATTTTCTAAGTTGTTTATTTTATTTAAAAAAAAATTAAGTTCAATTTAGAGACTATCGATTGATATCCCCGGGCTAAATTTTTCTGACAAAAGGCAGTATTTTTTATAGATCATTTAAAAAATTTGAACTTTTTTTCCGAGGGGTAATTTCTAGAAAATTGGCTCTATCACAAACACTATGCCTGAGGCGAGTTTCCTGGAGCCAACTTTTTTTGCCATTTTTTCCCTTCTATTAACGTTAAAAGGCCACAAGACCTCAGGGTAAGTGGAATTTTAAGGGTGAAAAAAAATTGTAAAAAGTCAAATTTTTGTACTTCCGGTATAGTATATTTTCGATTTTTTAGAAAAGGCAATTTGGTCAGAAATGCCTTTAAAAGGCGATTTTTGGTCAGAAATGCCTAAAAAAGGCGACAATTGGTCAGAAATGCCTTTAAAAAAAAGCAATTTTTGGTCAAATGCCTTAGAAAATGCGATATTTGGTCGGAAATGCCATAAAAAAGGCAATTTTTGGTCAGAAATGCCTTAAAAAAAAGGCGATTTTATTGTCAGAATGCCTTTAAAAAAAGGCAATTTTTATTGTCAGAATTGCCTTAAAAATAGGGTTTATGGTCCAAAATGCCTTAAAAAAGGCGATATTGTCCGAAATACCTTAAAAAAAGGCAATATTGGTAAATGCATAAAAAAGGCGATATTGGTCCAAAATGCCTTAAAAAAAGGCGATATTTGGTCAAAAGTGCCTTAGAAAAGGCGATTTTTGGTCAGAAATGCCTTAGAAAGGCGATTTTTGGTCAGAAATCCTTTAAAAAAGGCGATTTTTATTGTCAGAAATGCCTTAAAAAAGGCGATTTTATTGTCAGAAATGCCTTAAAATAGGAGATTTTTATTGTCAAAAATGGCTTAAAATAGTGGTTTTTGGTCCAAAATGCCATATACAATAGGCGATTTTGGTCAGAAATGCCTTAAAAAAGGCGATAGTTAGTCAAGAATGCCTTTAAAAAAGCCGGTTTTTGTTCAATAATGCCTTAATACAAGGCAATTTTGGTCGGAAATGCCTTAAAAAAGGCGATTTTCGGTCAGAAATGCCAAAAAAAGGCGATATTGGACACGAATGCCTTAAAAAAGGCGATTTTGGTCGGAAATGCCTTTACAAATGCAACTGGAAGTGTAATTAAGCATGAATAAAAAAGAGAGACCGTCAGAAGCCGGTCTTCCGCATTTGGTGACCCGAGCGGCTCAATTCCATTGTGGACAGTTTCACAGTTGGCCTGGCAAAGGGGTGTTTCCGATCCTACTTGGGACCAATCGACCGTAGAAATCCGAAGCATTCCCTGTTTCGCAGGCTACGTTGCTATTCTAAACATTCTATAACATCGAAACCATTTTTAAAGGTTAAAAACCAAAAATTGTGTTTACTTTTAAGAAGAGAGAAGGAATTTCTCCTAACGAGGAAATTTCCCCTCGCCGGAACTCTTTTTTTTTTCTCATCGCGAACTTAAAGAAAAGCCTCCCCTTCGTTTAAATCTACCCGAGCCAATTCTTCTCGCACAAAGAGTGTCGCTGTCTGACTTCCTAATTTTCAAGGCTTTGCGCTTTCTAATTTGTTTTTCCTTAAATTAACACGAAAGAGCGTAATAAAATACAGCAGAAAAGCAGATAAAATTTGAGGCGCTCCGGGTACCGTCAAATTAGACGTGCAATCCTTCTGCGCATGCTCCAGTTTCATCATACTGCGGTTGGAACAAGCTATTGACTAACCATCAAAACACCGTGCGTTTAATCTTCGCCTAATAAAAATGGCTGAGGTTAAAATTGAGGCGCTCCGGGTACGAAGGGCGAACTCGACAAAACGTAGTTTCGAGATATTCGCATTTTAAAGTTTCTGTTAAGGGCGAACTCGACAGAAAGTCACTCTCAGGAATTTCGTGGCGAGATTTTAGATTTTATAGAATCATAGAGGAAAGGTTTTTTAAAATTTTCGAATATTTTTTACGATTATTAATTCACAAAATGTATATATGTTATTTCGTGGCGGTGAGCTGTTCCATGAGGAGTGGGGCTCCGGAAAAGAGTGGGGGTAGTGGACTAGGATACGAGTTCGCCCTTCGTACCCGCTCGGATCGCAGTAGAGCTTTCAGCATATCGGTTTTACGTATTTTAAAGGGGAAAAAAGGGCAAACTCAATATAAAATTACATGGGTGTATTCTTCAAAAGGTCTAGAATCTGAAATGAAAAAAAAAATTTGTCCGATGTCGAGTTCGCCCTTCGTACCCGGAGCGCCTCATTTGTACAAAACTAAGGGATTGAGAAGCGGCGAGAAATGAATTTTTTTTATGGCATAAGGAACGTAATCTTCAGGGTGACATTGGAAGGTAATGACCGGAAAAAAAATCTAACCAAGGGGAGAAACGGGAAATCGAAATGCAATTACGTTTTTATCTTCTTTAGGCGTTTATATATAAATAATTTTATGAGATAAGAAAATAAGCGATTACAAAGCACTTTGTGCAGTTGGTAATGATTTTTCGAAATCCCCTAGGTGGTCCTGAGTAATTCAAAACGGAAGCGCTGAATACAGTGCCGGTTGAAGTCTAATTTCCTTATGGCGGAGGGATAAAATGCAAATAGGAGAATGCCCTGTGTTGGATTAAACGTAAGCCGGGAGGGAAGGGTTAGAAGACACATTGATTTAGGCCGAGAATCGCATGCATACCTTCCATAAAATATAGTAGGCCTAGAAACGTGTGCGTGCCCGAGTAGAAACGGTCGAAATCGAGGATTGCACGGGGTTGCATACGCTTAATTGCCCTCCGAAGACCCTTCTCATCACGGAATTGCACCCTTTTCATTGCCTCCAGAGTACGCAAATTAGTACGGGAAGCTCCTTTTTTAAATTATCCGTTAAGTTTTTATTTACAAAAAAAGTACAAGTTCGAAGAGGTTCCAACGAAAACACCCTTAAAGAGAAGAAGAATATAGGAGTATTAAGGAGGGGGAAGTAATAAGGAGGGGAAAGTATAAGGAAGGGGAAGTATTAAGGAGGGTGAAGTATTAAGGAGGGTGAAGTAAAAGGGAGGGGAAGTATAAGGGAGGGGAAGTATAAGGGAGGGGAAGTATAAGGGAGGGGAAGTATAAGGGGGGGAAGTATAAGGGAGGGGAAGTCTATAAATTTATGGGAGATTATGTGAAAATTTGGTGAAATTTGGTTCAATACTAAGCAGTAAAGTGTTCCAGAAAACAAAAATGCTACGACCAGCCGGAACCACAGACAAAATTGAGATCGATACATAATCGATTTACCTACGGGGTCTGGAAGACCCTTCCCCAAAACCAGACATGGAGGGTAAAACAATAACTTCTTTAAGGAAGTGATGACATGAAATAATGAAAGGAAATCTGTGAAGTATGAGAAGGTTAATGTTGCGGACCGGGAAGACCATTAGTTAAGTCTTTATCTTCTCAATTGAAAGACGTAGCTCTTCACTAACGTCTTGTCACATGATTACACGTTTTCCATTGGGGGAGGGTGTCAAATTTTGGAAAAACTTTGTGTAGGGATTATTGGTAAGACTGGTTATTGGCAATACTGTTTTTACTGTTATCCTTTACTGTTATCCGAACTGTAACAGATAGGGAATTATTGGTTATGGCAATACTGTTATTGGCAATACTGTTTTTACTGTTATCCTGACTTAATGCCGACTCCTTATGATTATTAAAATTCTTATGTTTTATGTCATTATTAAAGAATTTCTTAAGTTAATGTGTCTGTTGCCCTACATTTGTTTTTTCATTTTTGAAAATATTTCGCTCGATGAATTTGCGGTATTGCCTTTAAATAATTAAGTTGTTAATAATAAAAAAAGTTATTTAGAAAAGGGTGTTGCTATTACCCTTTTTCTTTATTCGCCAAGTCTAAAGTGATCATAAATCTCGTTTGGGATTAAGGGCAAGAAGGTGAACTTTTATGATCACGTAAAGGAGCGCAAAATAAAGGCAGACACGAGGGCGTAGAGGCCATTACGTTTTCACCTGAACAAATCCGTTATTATCTATTGTGATTCTTTATTTTTGCTCTTTTAGCATACCCACGGGAGATGAAAAAGACGAAAACGACACTCTTAATCTTAGTCCTTTTTTTTCTGCATGTTTATACGTTTTTTAATGGAGAAACAAAAAAAAGGTTCATTTTATGTTTTTGAATGTAAAATTTTCAGAGTGGAAAAAAAATTAAATTTACCTTCTTAAGTTCCCTGTTTGGGTCGATTTCTTCATGTGCGCTTCTTTTTCCGATCACAACTGGGGCCGGAGCGACCAGACAGACTTCATCCTTAAACAAAAAAAATTGTTTAAAATTTTTAAGATTAAAAAAACTAATTTATATATAAAATATTAGACAAGCCTAAATAGCGGGGCATCCATATAACCTTTTACATATAGATTAGATATTAAGATAACTCCTTGAAACATGAAAAAACGGGCGAATATCAATAATCGCCATTAAAAAGGCAATTTAGATACAAAAAAGAATTTATAATAAACCTGAAAATAGGAAATTAAATTGAGGCGCCGGTACGAAGGGCGAACTCGACATCGGACAAATTTTTTTAACTTCCTTAAAGAAGTTATAGTGATACCCTCGACGTCGGGTTTTTGGGGAAGGGTCCTCCAGTTTTTTTTTCATTTTCATTTTCAGATTTCCATTCTGGTTCACTTTCAGATTTCATTTCAGACCTCTTGGTGAATACACCCATATAATATTTATGTTGAGTTCGCCATTTTTCCCCTTTAAATACGAAAACCGAAACTTTAAAATTGTCGTCGAGTTCGCCCTTCGTATCCGGAGCGCCTCAATTTAAAATGTAGAAATAAGAGTTTGTGGGATCGAATGGACAACATGTCTGTCAACATTTAACAGGGCGGATTCAGGAGGCAAACATCTACAAAATGGCCTCAATAAATAAGGTTGAAGTTTAAAACTTAAAAAGCTCCACGTTATTAAAAGTGAAAGGCACTAGAGGATAAAATAAAGCCTCGATGATTTATTTGCACTCGGTGTTTTTCAAGGCGGAATGAATCGGTTTACCGCATCGGTTTCTGCGTGGGTTAAAGCCCGGGTTTTAAATGAATTAAACGGCTCGTGGCCTTAATTTTTCCTAGAGAAGAAAAAGGTGCAAAGGATGAACCGTTTTCGAGTTATCCTGGGGAAGCTAAGATGGATTGTGAACAGTAAATCCAAGCGACGAGGGTATTACACAATCCTTCTAATCCGTCTTAAGTCTTGGGCCTAAATATAAGGATACAATTTCTAAGTCCCGCTTCCTTTTAGAAGAGATTAATAGCTTTCACTGAATAACGGCTAGGAGATACTAATTGAGACTAAAATATTATCGAGACAATAAATTATTGAATTCATCGCTGTTTATTGGATTCATGAAAAGCAGGATGTCCCAAAGCATTCAATAATTTTGCCTGAATCTTGAAGAAAAAAAAGTACTGGTTTGAAGAGCTTCCAACGAAAACTTCCTTAAGAGAAGTACTAACATAGGAGGGAAAGTATATGGGAAGGGCAAGTACACGTATATTGCAGGGGGAAGTATACAGGAGGGGGAAGTATATGGGGGGGTATAAAGTATAAAAGGTGGAAGTATAGGGGGGAAGTATAAGGGACCAAAAGTATAACGAAGGTAGGGAAAGTAAATGGAGGGGGGAAGGGGAAAAGTTTCTATTTTTTTTAATTCCAATTTTTTGGTGAAATTTTTTTAAAGTTTTTGTTTTTTTCAAAAAATTTTCCGGGTTTTCCTTTTTATATGCGCTATTTTTTTTTTAATTTTCGGAAAATTTTAAAGTTTTTTGTAATATCTAATAATGACGCAATAAACATTAAAATCGAAAAAAATTTAAGTTTTTTTTTGCAAAAATTTTCCGGGTTTTTCTTTTTCGTAATGGGTAGTATGAAACTTCTCCCTACTAAAAAAAAAATTAAAAAGTGGCAATTTTTTACACCAAAAATTCTTAAAAATATAAGGAGTAATTGGTGAAAATTTGGTGAAAATATGATTAACGGTTCGGCCGCAGCGAATTTTTTAAAATTACAAACTGCCATTTTTCGAAATTCAGAAATCGCCCTCGTTACATTCTTTTTCACCGGCTAAAGAAATTTGTGTGAAAATTTGGTGAAAATCGGTTGAAAACTATGGCCGTAAAGTGTTCTGGAAAAAGGACGGCCGGCCGGAACCACAGACAAAGTTGAGATCGGTAAAGATCAATATTCGATTTTACCCTCCGGGGTCTGGAAGACCCCTCCCCAAAAACCCGACGTGGGGACCCAATAACTTAAAGGAAGTTAAAATTCTCTCCGAGAAAACGCAAGACGGTTGAGAATTGCGGGTTTAGTATATTTTATGCCTTGAAATAATTCTCTTTGAAAAGTCAATGTAAATTTAACTTAAAGCGATTTAAAAATTCATTTTTGTGTTTATAATTTTAGAGCTTCTTAAAGCGTAAGAGAGGGAAGTAAGGGAGAGGTTAGTAAATCTTGAATTTAGAAGGGTCGGACCACAGTTGGCATAACGATGCTCTTTGATTGCACTCCCAAGAAAGTTTACAGAAGTTCAGGGTATGTGAGTGAAGAGGTTAAGGCCTATTAGACGTCAGTAAACAACGGACAAACAATTTTATCCGTAATAAATAAATTTTTTGGGTACTAAAGGTAAAAGGGAGACAGATGATTGATTCTTCCTGGCTGAATGTCCGCCTGTTTCGTCAGATAAGAGACGTTCAATATAGAGGAGTCCGGTTACCCTATTCAGGCGTCCTTCGAGTGTCGCATGTCACCCTTATCTCCAGCTCCTTCGTCAGAACAATAGCTCCCCTCCGCAGTATATTATCTCACATCCTCTTGTTTTTAAATCGCAACTTTGACAAGTTTATTAAACGATTGAAGGTGAAATGTTCTGATTAAAACAGAAATCATATCAAAATTTGGTGCAAAGTTAACGCTGATTGAATGTTTGTGGTACGAAAAGCAACAAAATAGCGTTTTCATCAGGAGTCAATATTAGAGGACGTTAAGGGGAGCCTAATATTAACATGATTATGTAAAATTCGTCCTCCTTTTAACGCAATCAAGCAAATAAATCAAATTATACCTTTTACATATTGGCTCCGAGAGTAATTAATCATGTAGGAAGCAAAACCTCATAAACCGAACGTTCGCATTAATTATTCATAACAATATGAAAACCCATGCTTTGTCAAGTTGGTAACACTATAAGAATCAATAATTCATGTTTTTCGAATGCGCTAAAAAAGAAAGTTGGGGGAGGAGAAAAGTATACCGAAAGGCCCTCCATAGGATTCGAACCTACGACCTTATGGTTCAATGCCCGACTTCCAACAAATCCACAGATTATCTTCTTCCACAGATGCGGGTAGAAAACCCGACGGTCATAGGTTCGAATCCTGGAAGAAAACTAAATTTTTCCCCTTCTTTTCTTAGCATTAAAAATATAATCGAAAAAAAATCAGAATTAGTGAACTCTTACCGTAAATAAAAAATTTAACAATAACTGAATAGAGAAACAAATAAATAAAAGTAATTAGAAACAACAAACAGTCTTTCTAGAAAAGGGCTTCTTTTACAGCTGAGCTCATAGAGCGACGCGGGCAGAAAACCCGAAGGTCATGGGTTTGAATCCTGGAAGATACCTAAATTTTTTCCCCTACTTTTCTTAGCTTTAAAAATATAATCGACAAAAAAAAAATCAGAATTGGTGAACTATTACCGTAAATAAAAAAATTAACAATAACTGAATAGAAAACAAATAAAAAAAGTTATTTCGAAACAATGGGAAATATTGAAAAGTCGAGAGTTTTATTGTTCGTTGGATAAAGACGGTGGTATTTTCCGTCGTGGGAAAGAAGACTCGCGGGGGTGGCCGACTCGGATTAATTGCCCCGATAAATCAGACTCTAACGGTTGAAAACCGTTCTAGAGATCCCCCAATTTCACAGAATATAAAATGATAAAATATTTAGTGTTTCCAGGAACACTTTAAAGTGTAAAATATAGTCCTCAAGTAAAACAATAGACTGTAAAGTTTTAAAATTAATTACTTCATGAAACGTATTTCATACTGGAAAATGTATCCTAATCCTTTTGTTGTACGGATGAACAAGGGCTTAAAATGAGATAGTTAACAAAGATATTTAAACCTTTGAAATATTTCTATACAGTTACTAATCAGAGTTTGAAAAAAAAAAAATTCAATTTAGCAACGAACAAATGGAGACGTTCCATTTTTTTTTATAAATGATGAAAGGGTTATTGCTTTTTGATGGTAGTGTTTTCGGTGAGATTGTTGCTTTTAATTTGATATTATTCTAAAAAAAGT
The DNA here is from genome assembly GCA_014119065.1 of Orius insidiosus. NCBI lineage: Eukaryota > Metazoa > Arthropoda > Insecta > Hemiptera > Anthocoridae > Orius > Orius insidiosus. Next base: position 5,995 of record JACGAQ010004112.1, on the reverse strand, counting down.
TAAACCCCCTTGAGTAAATTTGTATTCCCAAGAACGGGTTTTTGTAACTGAAAGAAATTACTTAATTCTAAGTTAATGCGGCTCCTTCCTTTTTTCCTTCCTCTTTTCTTTCCTCTCTCACTCTCTCTCCGGGGCATGAAATTTTACCTCAGTTTAACATCTCTTGGGACCACTTGTTGAGCGGGTATTAAAAAAGATTCATTTCCCTTGTAAATTTTTGTCTCGTAAAGAAGATTCGGACCTAACGGTAAGCGAAATTCGAGAATAATAAAAATGGATTAATGAAATTTTTCACTTTTAAAATTAAGCAAATACAGAATTAGCATTTGAAATCTATTTTCTTTACTTCTATTTAAATAATGGACCTAAAAGCGGAGATAAAACTTTACCACAAACGATACGCTTTTTCAAAGTACTTCGTTTTAACTCAATAATTAAAAGTCATCACCTTCTCCACAGAGGAAAATTGCTTTTCCGCCTACATAGGGAGTCGGGTGCTATTTATTACAATTTCCCCTATGCTTCTCCAACCCTTTTAGCCGACAAATGATTGATGGTTCAAGCAAGAATTTACAAGTGATACAACTTTTCTCAATTTTTTTGGTTATTTTCTTTTGTTACTCGGAGTAAATCTTTGAAAAAGGGTTTCAACTTTACCTTGATTAGACCCTATTAAGGCGGAAGAAAGGGCCCCTGTGCATTAAATAGAAATCGCGGTTAATGAACGCTCCTTCTCACTCCATTACTCTCTATCTACGGTTGAGGTCTTCTTCATTTGGCATCCCACTTAAGCTTTCACTACAAACCCTTTCTATGCATTCATCAGATTTTATATAAAAATTTTTCATAAGTTGAAATATTGCGTTTTGAGTTCTAGTCATAAACTCTGCGCATAATGAATCAAAATGTAGTTTCCGAAAACGGCGTCGGAATAATGGTAGGCGGGTGTACCTGAACGTATTGTCTACACCGCGATGCTATTCCTCGATGCTTGACTTAGATATCGTCTCTTTGTCCCGGGCCGGATATTACATTTTCAAACCGTCTTTGTCCCCATTGTAGCTCCTTCTGTTTGTATATTCAAGCAGCAAAACTCCTCCGCCTCGCTCGACCGACCGAACAACAACCCTCTTTTGTTTTTCTACCCCATCGTAATTTTTTTTTCCAGTCTTCCACTCCTAAACAAAAAAAAACCCGACGATACACAAGAATTTTAATTAAATTGCAACTTGAAGGCTTAGAGAAGCACTTAGCAAAAATTAAAAACAACAAATTTTTCTTTCAATTTGACAAAATAACATATCGAAGCCTCCTTATTGAATTTCAATTTAAGGAGATATGGTATTTAAGTGAGTTGCTTTGCGAATTTTTCGTTGTTAACAACGGTTTTCGGTTTTCCCTTCTACCTCGGAAACCGTCGCTCAAAACGAAAAAATGTCCTAAGTAAAAGTTGTAGGTACTAAAATTACTACATAAAATATTTTATTAGTTTTTTCCGTCAGAGCAATACTCTAGGAGATATGGAAGTATTTAAGTGAGTTGCATTGCAAATTTCGTTGTTAACAACGGTTTTCGGTTTTTCCCTTTTATCTCGGAAACCGTCGCTCAAAACGAAAAAAAAAAGTCCTAAGTAAAAGTCGTAGCTACGGAAATTTCCTACAAAAAGACTTCATTGGTTTTTTTGTCAAAGCAATACTTAAGGAGAAATGGGTTCTTAAGTGAGTTGCTCAAAACGAAAAAATGTCCTAAGTAGAAGTTGTAGGTACTGAAATTTACTACATTAAATATCTTATTAGTTTTTTCCGTCAGAGTAATACTCTAGGAGATATGGAAGTATTTAAGTGAGTTGCTTGCAAATTTTTCGTTGTTAACAACGGTTTTCGGTTTTTCCCTTTTATCGGAAACCGTCGCTCAAAACGAAAAAAGGTCATAAGTAAAAGTCGTAGCTACGGAAATTTCCTACAAAAAGACTTCATTGGTTTTTTTGTCAGAACAATACTTAAGGAGATATGAGGGTTCTTAAGAGAGTTGCTTTGCAAATTTTCGTTGTGAGCAACGGTTTTCGGTTTTTCCCTTCTCTCGGAAACCGTCGCTCAAAACGAAAAAATGTCCAAACTAAAAGTTGTAAGTACAAAGATTTCCTACAAAAATTTCTTTATTCATTATTTGCGTAAGAGCAATTTAAGGAGTTATGAGGTTAAAACTAATAATCCTACAGAACCTGTCTGAAAACTTAAAACCTTCATATCTCCTAAAATGTTGCTCTGACGGAAAAAAACAATAAGATATTTTATGTAGTAAATTTCCGCAGCTACAACTTTTACTTTGGATTTTTCGTTTTGAGCGACGGTTTCCAAGATGGAAGGGAAAACCGAAAACCGTTGCTAACAACGAAATATGTACAAAGCAACTTAAAACCCTCATATCCCCTTAAGAATACACAAAACCCTAAAAAAAGTGTTATTTTTTTACTTTTCTAGGACGCCTTAAAAGTTGGCACTATTTGGGCTCCCAAGTTGTTGGCTGCGGTGTTGAACTTGTCCAGGGGCGATTCAGAAGTTGAGACCCACCAAGAAGGGGAAGAAAGGAAAACTTTTCAACAAGAGACACCACTTTCAAGTCAAATATTGTGTTTATAAGCTATTTTATCTTAAAAATATTGAGTTAAAAGTAGCCTGACGAAAAACACCCAAGGGAACATCGAAAAAGGCAAAAACCTCTCAGAAAATGGACAACCCCTCGTGTATACCTTGCAATTTGCAAAGGGTACCCGAACTAATAGGGCGTACAACGAATAAACTCGTCCCTCAAAGGGAGAAAAAAAAGAGTAAAAAACCGAATTCATCTCTCTTAACGATTACTGTCACGAATAATTTTCTACCTTTTCATCATCACAAAAAACAACACATATGAGAAGCTTTATTTTTTTTACATTTTAATTTATGACCTATTACGTGAGATATTCAAGATGAAAATAGCCTACTTTTTTATTGTTGCCCTTTTTCCATGATATACTACGATGACAATGATACAATGCTTTGGGCATCCTTCCCACAAACAAAAAGAAAATCCTCCTTTTTTTCCATTTTTCTTTAATGCTTGAATACCTATTGCAATGGGTGCAGTTTTTTGGTATGAAATTGTCCCAACTAGATGGACCACCTGTATAATTTCGAGTTGAGTGTAAAAAATAAAACTCAAGCCGTGATAATCCAAATTTTCACGAGAAAATAAACCCTTTGAAAAAATCCCAAAGGAACTGAATACCTATAAACAAGATATCAAATTATCCTTCTTTCTTTTCCGAGGCCGAGTAAACAAAACCCCACCCTTCAACGGTTACGATTCAATGAGACCAAAAATACCATCCCTCGCTTGGCGTGTGTTTGGGTAAAAAAAGAGAGAAAACCCGGGAAGGGAAGAAGCGGGGTAGAGTATTGATCCGTTTTTCCACCCTGCTCCGCACCCTAATTCTTATCCATGGGGTGACAGGGGGAACAGAAGAAAGAAAAAAATACGCATTTCCCAACAAAACTGTAAAATAAAAATATTAAAATAGTTTAAAGTACTGAATTAAAAAGAGTTTAATTAAAAATTGTGTCCCTCAAGAACAATCAAGACGATGGAAAACCTCTTTGGAAAATTAACTGTGGACAAATGAGAATAAGAGATGAAGTTAATCAACCGTAGTAAACTCCAGGGAGAAGGAACATTATTCATTATAAACGTTCTAAAAATAAAAAAATCTAACAAAAAAAATCTAAAATATCTAGAAGGGATCTTAATTTTGAAATAGAACTTAAAAAAAAGTTTACAAAAGAAAACGACCCCAATAAATGAAAGAAACTATTAATAAGTTAATTTCGCTCTGATGTAACTAAAGGCTAAAAGGCAACTGTCCCACATCGGAGACTCCATGTGTCAAGGACAGAGGAGGAGAGGAAAAAAAAGCAGAATCCCTTCTCGCTTGATAAGGCACGATGAATAAAATCGCAGTTCTTTTTATAAAAGGTTTTTTTTTTTAAACTAATTAATAAAATGTGTAACTTTTTTTGTTTAAAAACGAGAATTTCTTTAAAGGAGTTCTTTTTTTTTAATTTTGAAAAGAGAGAAAAGAGAAAATGTTCTCTAGACGTAGTGTTTAAAACGCAAAAGTTAACACACGCCATAACTGTCTTTTCAATAAGAAGACAGCGGTCGGGTAGAACTAGAAATACCCCTGAACGAAGAACGTTCTGAAAAGCAATTTGAAGTAAAATTCGTTTTCAAGTTAATTATCTCGAATGATATTACAATGATGAGACGAGGATCCCCGGGGTCCCCCCTTCACGCCCATTAATGTCCTCTTTTTCTCTCGTCCCCACCAAACACCCACACTAGAACGAGGTCACTACCCAAGGTCAACAACTAGCAAACATGCGCCGACTTAAAACATTCCAGATTACAGGCTTCTAACCGCTTTTTTTTTTGCCAGGATTCGCGAAGGAAGAAAAAAAAAAAAGAGTAAAAAATCTGTTATGGTTTATGTTCTTTGTTCTAAAAAACATGATCCCGTTCGAAAATAAATCCATCGAATACATTATGTAGAATATAGGACTGGTTTGAAAAGCTTCCAACGAAAACTTTAAAGAGAAGGAACAATATAGGAGGGGGAAGTAACGGAGGGGAAGTTTAAGGAGGGGGAAGTATAAAGGAGGAGAAGTTTAAGGAGGGGGAAGTATAAAGGAGGAGAAGTATAATTTCAAGTATTTATGAATTTTCAAAAATTTTACCCTTTTTCCAAATGTTTCAAGTTTTTTTTTTGAAAAATTTTAATTTTCATAATTTAGGTTAAGATCCATAATCGAACCCTACAGGGTCTGGAAGACCCTTCCCAAAAAATTTGACCTGGAGGGAAAACAATAAATTCTTTAAGGAGGTTAAAAACCCAAATTCTCCACATAGTGATCCCTATAAACAGCAAAAATTAATAGGAAATAAATAGCATTGATCAGCGTAGAAAGCAAAAATGAAGTTATTTTCCAGAAAAAAGAACGTAAGAAACTGAAAATACAATAGTAACTGGTGAAAAGGCAGATAAAAAAGGTTGAAAATAGCTCATTCAATTCAGAGAGAAGAGGAAAAAAAGCCAACAACTCTCAAAGAAAGGCAATACAAGGCTAAAAAAAAAGTTAATTCGTAACAAGATATGTACGTAAATTGATTGAAGAAAAACTATAGAAAAATTTAAATTGACGTTAATCAATTAGGTCTCAGGAATCCTGGTAAAATCGAGCGAATGACGGCTCATTATAATTTTTTAAACCATGAGTTTTCCAGCTTGTTGAATTCTGTTTGGGAGAAGAGAAAAACACGTTAAATTTTTTCCAAGACAATTATGTACATAGGGTCGCTATTTTTAGCATTTAAATTACCCGGCGAGACGCTCACCATGGCAACAAAATAAGCATATGTCTGTACCCCTTTCACCACTGTTTTAATACAATTTTTAGAAAACGTTTTGTAATAATTGTTTAAAATTTTTTTTGGTTATTGTTGTTGTTTCGATAGGTGTTCAACGGCCTTGATAGAATATAAAAGATTTTTTTTGCTCTTATTTTATCCTCTCCTTGACCTTGATCGTGTTCAACTAACAAGAAACAGATGCAAAGAGTAATTTTGCCCTTTGAGATTAAATTTTTTTACGTGCACTTTGTCTAATAGAAGTTTTAAAGCAGGATGTTGCAAAATCAAGGACTTTGTTAATGGGTTTTTTGCAGTTGTAAAATGTACTTGTTTTAATTAAATTGAACTTTTCTAGATTCAATAACGAACTTGTTAGTACGTTCAAACGTTAAATGTACATAAATTAAAACAGTCTACATAAAATGGCAAATAGAATACAATTTTGAGGGTAAAAAATCGCGGATTTAGAGAACTATATCCCACAGACATAAGAAGATAAGAGTTTTGCTACAAATCCGAATCCGCAATGAGTTATAATTGTTTGTTATCA
>JACGAQ010004111.1:0-19235 GCA_014119065.1 Orius insidiosus | reverse complement strand
CCCCGGAGGGTAAAATCGAATATTGATCTTTACCGATCTCAACTTTGTCTGTGGTGCCGGCCGGCCGGCCGGCCGTCCGCAGCATTTTTTTTTCCGGAACACTTTACGGCCACAGTTTTTTTGCTAAAAAATTAAGCTTATAAGGGCATAACTAACTGTTTTTTAATGAAAAATTTTCAAAAATATGAAAGAAAAAAATTATTTCAAGAGGAAACTTTTGGAGACTTTAAAGGCTAAAGATAAGGAATTTTGAGAAAATCGAGGGAAAATTATTTAAAAATACAGTAGGAAAAAAAGTATTAGGGCTTTTTAAATTAATAATCTTTGCACCTAGAATCTATTGTTAACTCTAGGACTAAGGGTAATATAATTTTAAAAAAGCTTTAGCTGCCATTTTATCGTCTAAAATTTACAAGAACCCATTAAATTATGAATTTCGTGCGCTTGGTTCGTAATGGAAAGTTATTTTCATGACGAGAGGGTTAACCTCAAAAGCAACCACTGGAAACAGGTTCGTTCCAATCACAGTTTGAAACTTCCGGAGCATGCGCAGATTTGCACATTTGACGTCAGATGTCTTCAGATTCGACGGGCAAACGATGGAACGACGTCGAATTTGACGTTCGAATCCTTTTGCGCATGCTCCAGGAGTTTCAACTGTAGTTGGAACAGCTAATTAAACCGCAGTTCCAGTCAAAGAATTTAACCTCATTTTCAGAACTTCGGGATCAACCATAATCGAATGACCTTTTGTCCATTTATTACAGTCTAATTAATATAGAAAATAATATTTTTATTATTATTCTGAGGGAATTTAAATTTTTGGATTCCCAAATGGGAGAAACAGATAAGGTTTCATTTTAATTAGTTTTTAGGAACTAATTATTGCAACCCAAAGTAATTTACTATTCTATCTAATTTTAGGAACAATTTATTTTATTTAATTATTTATCTTCCTATCAAGTTTCCACATAAGGCAACGTACTGATCACCTGACCTCTTGGCCTACTTATCAAAGGTCGTTGAACTCAATTTAAGGAAACTTTCTGGATTCCTTTACAATACTTTGTTCCAACCGCAGTTGAAACTACTGGAGCATGCGCAGAAGAATTTGGAAGTCAAATTAGACGTCGTTCACATCGTTTTCCGTCAAATCGTTAAAGACGTGCGTGCAATCCTTATGCGCATGCTCCGGAAGTTTCACTTCCGGAATAAAGCTAATGACAACTCCGTACAAAAAAAAGTTCATCTTATAAAATAATTTAGAAAAATTAGATAGAAGCCCACGCTCATATCTTATAAATTCTATAAATCGAATGTTTGTCAAATAGAATTAATAATTAAGGACTTTCTATTTGGTATTTAAATAATTAAATGTTCTTTTAATTAAAGCAAATGTGGCAGATAATTCTATCGTTTAGTAGCCACGTCATTAAAATATTCATTGGGGAACTCCCAAGCCCTTGTTGCGCAACTCGGCAAAAGTTAACCTAAATATTTTTTTTCGTCGAGTTTTTAATTAATTTTACTTTTATAAACTTAATTTAAATAGAGAAGTACAAATTTGTGAAAAAAATTGTACTAAAAGGTACTGAAAATGATGGTTATGTGTGAATGTTCGCCACGAGGCTCGACAAAAGGCGATATTAATTTTAAAACTTGTAAATTAATAAAATAAAATAGCAATATTAAACTTACCATTATGAAAATTCCTTCTTGCGTTTGAAGATTAAAAAAAATATATATTTTATCTGCTTCACAAAAAAAACTATAAATTTTCGTTTAGTCCGAGTAGAATTATTATCATTGATGAAATTTATCTCGTTTTTTGAATTAATAAGAAATATTTGAGTCGAACTCTCCTTTATGTTTGGACGTTTCGAGCCATTTCGTTCATGCAATATGGCGGAGAAGAAATCGCCTAAACATTTATTTCCATCGTCGAGCCTTTTTATTTAGGCAGATTTAAATTCGTCCTTATAGATTTAGTACATAAAGGCTTAATTCTTCCAGTAATAATAAAGTCCAAGTATTAATAATAAAAAACGAATGTGTTTCATCATTCTATTATTCCAGAGTTGAGAAAGAAAAAAATTAGAAACGTAATGCGTGTTGTCTCCTTGAGGTGAGGTGCGCGACTGACTTGAAAACTGAAAGTGGGAGCCGCTGCCGGGGAACGTCATTGGCCCAATCAGGCGCAGGCCTATCGACAAAAGAAGGCGGACGTCCGTCTGCGCACACTATTTCCCTATTTAAATTTTTCAACATAGATTTTAAAACCAGTTTTCTCATTAAGATGAACATAATTTCTAAAATTGGATATTTTTTTGCGGTGGAATTCGTACTATAATAATTAAATCCACTCTTTCTGGCAGTGGTATGTCCAGCTGAAACCGCAAAAATTTCCCGCCCAAACTAAGCTGGTTTAAAAGTGGTTTGAAGAGCTTCCAACGAAAACTTCCTTAAAGAGAGAAGTAACAATATAGGAGGGGGAAGTATAACGGAGGGACGTACAACGGAGGGGGAAGTATAAGGGACGAAAGTATAAAGGAGGGGGATGTATAAGGGAGGGAAAGTATCACGGAGGGGAAGTTTTTTTTTTCAAAAAATTTCCAAGTTTTCTTTTTTTTTTTGAAAAATTTTCCAAGTTTTCTTTTTTTTTTGAAAAATTTTCTAAGTTTTCTTTTTAAATTGCGCTTTTTTTCCGAAAAAAGTTCTTTTTTTATCAAAAATTTTTCTAAGTGTCAAGGTAGAAATAATGGGATTTTTCCCCAAGAGAGGTCCCTCTTGCAAGGCGTGGAAGTATGGGACAAAATTAATGTGGAAAAAAGTGCTCCAAATTACCTAAGTAAAAGTTATCAGATGTTGAATAACCGATATCAGAAGTGGGACGAATGACATCAGAAGTGAGATATTTGATATTAGAAATGGGATAATTGACACTAGGAACGAAATAACCGATGTCAAAAGTGTGTACCTGGGTACATAATCCACCAATGAGAAACTCTACCAATTTACCTGTATGTATCAGATTTCAGAAGTGGGATAAACGATATCAGAAGTGGGATAACTGATCGGAAGTGGGATTACCAATCCAAGGCAGGATGTCTAATATCAGAAGTTGGTCAGCTGATAACAGAAGTGGGATAACCGATAGAAGTGGGATTACCAATATCAGAGGTAGAATATCCGATATAAGAAGTGGGATATCCGATATCAAAGTTGGGATAACCAATAACAGAAGTGGGATAAATGATATCAGAAGTGGGATAAAGATATCAGCATATTGAGCATAGAATTGATTAAAGCATAAAAACATAGGGTTCCCATTTAAAATAACAAAGTAAACACCTCTCTGCGCCACCCTGTATACCAAAACCAAATCTACAATGGAGCCGATTCCTCATCCAAGAGGGTTTACATTTAACTTTTTTTTTCAGACTAAATGCTTTGCTAGCAGGGAGACCCTGTATAAGAGGATTCGGTGAAGAATTGGCCCATTATAATGTAGCGAATAAACATAACTTCAGATGGAAAGATCTTCGCGATTTTGGCGAATATCCAAAAGCTTAGAAATTCAAGACAAAAGAAAGATTCTACAAAAAGCGATGACCTAAGACACCAAATTAAGATAAATAAACAGAATATTTCAAACAAAGGACATAAAGGGTAATTCAATAACTTCTCATTGAGAAATGAATCCCCACAGAGCAGTTCAGCGACTGCTTAGATAAGAAGGATATTGAATTAAGAACTTATAGAAATAATTATTTACATAAAATCCAGTAAAAAAGTAAATAATTAAGTTTTATTTATTACATAGATTATGTATTAATGAAATCATAGGGAAAAATTAAAAACAGGCAGTGAGCATTTCCAATCGTGCATATCTTCCAGAAGTTCTGAGACTTTCGTACCAATTTTTTTGGCGACTTCATATCTTTCAGGAATGGACAGCGACATGTAAAGCCAAAAAAGTTCGCCATCAATAATACCACGGGCGAATTACCGAGGAGTTTTGCGCTTTTATATTGTCGAAATCAAAATATAAGAAAAAGGGATGAAATGAATTTTTTTTACCTGTAAGCTTTCGGGTTTAAACCTGCCGTGTGAGGAATGTACGTGACTAAAATATTCTGCAACATGAGAAGCCGTCGGTATGTTTTTCAGGAAGCGGAAGTAAATAACCCATCGCACCATCAAGCGTAGCTTTAAACCAAAAATTATTATTCCATCTCTAAATAAAATTACCATAAACAGTCATTTGTCTCTTATCAACTCCAGCCAAATGCTTCTTTTCAGGGTCGATTTCACTCGTCCTACATTTTATTCGAAAAAAGTATTTATGTGCTGTCCAACATGAAAATCACCTTTTCTAATCAATTTCTGACCTAAAAATCCAGTTAAAAAAGAAAAAAAATTAAAAAAAAACCTCCAAAACTTTCACGAGCTTCAGGTTGATACATGTAAAGAACAATATTTTTTTCTCTATCAGTAAAAGGAAACCAAGATTAGTATTATCAATAAGGAAATCCACAGCATACGCTCTATTGCTCTAAAATCCTAAAAAAAAAATTATAAATTTTGTTTAACAATAAAAAAAGAACATACCCGACTGACAAGCGAAGTGTTCTATATTCTTCTTGAAAACGAAGAAGCGTAACGATTTATAAACATCGGCTACAAGAATGAGAGATTTTATACTTAAAATCTGATGAATAAACTTGAGTATCAATAAATGCTATTCCACTAAATCATTGTCTTTTAACTGCCAAATGTAGATCTTAAAAAAAATTAATACAACGGATTATTAGAGATTCGTACTTTTGCCCGACTGCAGAAACCAAAAAACCGAGTACATGAGTTATAGCGGTTATTGGACCTTTTTGATCTTTATTGTAGACCATTTTTATTCTGTTTTTGGTTAGAGGTTGCCCTGGTTCGGGTACGACATCGATGATATCGAACAACCAAATCTATAAATGAAATTTAAAAAAATGAAGATGGATTTTAAAAATGCATACACGTCCACGACTTGTGATGTCTTCGCTGTAGTTGTAATTGGTTCCGACGCAGATGTAACCTTTTAATCCACTTCTGGTACCTTCGTAAGCTAAACTCACATTTTCAAACACGTCACATGTTCCCAATCGTCAAGATCCATTTTTGTATTGGGAATTATCTAAAATATAAATTGTATTTTATAATTTTTAACCCTTTCGAGACCGCGTCTGACGCGGATTCTCTGCGCTACTGGCGCAGCACTTTTCCCCTCACTTCTCCCCGACCGCTCCCAGCGCCCAGCAAAGCACAGAAAGCGATGAATGATGCGATCATCACGTTCATTTCTTCCCCTACAGATGGCAAGTTTTTGCATGTCGCTAGCGCCACGGGAAGCAAAGGTATTAAATATCTTAGAGAAATAGAGAGGCTTCCGCTGGGCAACTATCGCCTGCGGTCTCCAAGCGAAATGCGCGAATGGCAACTATAGTCGCCTGCAGTCTCAAAAGGGTTAAATTATGACATTACCTCCCAGGAAACAGGCGAGAATAAAGAGATGCTGAATTTTTCTGCGAGCGGGTAGGGAAACCGTTCATCTTTTTCTTCCACTGATAATTCCTAAATTACACAGGTTATCATAATTTTTAAAAATAAAGGGTATACTTTATCTTCTCCATTGAATTTATAATATTCTTTTGTGGGTTCAGCGATGCTTGTGACGATACAATAAGTTTTACTTTCTAAATGATAAGTAACGAAATGTACGGTACAACGTAATGGGACTTTTCTAACTGGCCAGGCAGCGTCGTATGATAAATGTGTTGGCAAAACGCATATTCTTAATTCAGTCTAAAACAGAAGTTATGATTTAAAAAAAAAAAAAAATGAAGACCTTATTGTTAAAGTATAAAAATCCTTGAGGGCAGTTGATTGTATGCTGCAAGCACATGACGGGGCCATCGATGTACATAGGATGCATCCTTAGTTCGCCTCTTGCTGTCAAGAAGACCCAATGTGGGTTGTTTCCACACACAAAAACCTTAATTTTAAAATGAGAGAAATATGTTGAGAACAAACTTACACCCAGTACCGGAAATGTTGCTGAAGTATCGGAGCTGATTGACTCGAACGCTGTCAACTTCTTCATCTCTAAATATTTAAAATAAATTTAAGAGCGAATCAAATAAATTAGTTACTTATAAAGATCCTTGATGAGAAGAGAGCCGACTTTTGAGAATTTTAAGTTGAGACTGACATGAGGATATGAGTAGCTTGGTAGATCAAAACTTCATTTTCAAGCCTGATAAATAATAATGGTTTGCTTCCAGCATGACCGAGGCCAACAAGTAAAATCTCTTTGATAACAGGCTCAGGATATGATGCTAAAAAATTAAAAAATAAATAAATTCAGTCCTAAAAAAAAAAGTTGAATGTAAGCCCCCCTTTTTTGACAAGAATCGACTCCATTTGGTAGATTTTGGTATACAGGGTGGCACAGAGAGTGCTAACTTCGTTATTTTAAATGGAACTATTTTTTTTAGGCTGCTCAATTCTGATATCTTTTATCCCACTTCTGATATCGTTTATCCCACTTCTGTTATTGGTTATCACAACTTCTGATATCGGATATCTCCCCCTGATGTTGGTAATCCCACTTCTGATACCAATTATCCCACGCCTGTTATGGATTATCCCACTTCTGTTATCGGCTGGCCAACTTCTGATATCGCTTATCCCACTTCTGATATTAGACATCCTACCTTTGACGTTGGTAATCCCACTTCCATATCAGTTATCCCACTTCTGATATCGTTATCCCACGTCTGTTATCGGTTATTTAACTTCTGATTATGGCCATCCCACTTCTGATATTGGACATCCTACCTCTGACGTTGGTAATCCCACTTCCGATATCAATTATCCCACTTCTGTTATCAGTTATCCCACTTCTGATATCGTTAATCCCACTTTTGATATCGGTTATCCCACAGTTATCGTTTATCCGACTTCTGTTATCGGTTATCCACTTCTAATATCAGTTGCGACTTCTGATTTTGGCAATCCTACTTCTGATATCGGACATCCTCCTTCTTTGTAATCCCTGATATCAATTATCACTCTTCTGATCAATTATCCCACTTCTAATATTGGTTATCGCATTTCTGATATCATTTATCACATTCTGAAATCGTTTATCCCTCTTCTGATATCGGTTATCCCACGTCTGTTATCGGTTGTCTAACTTCTGATTGTGGCAATCCCACTTCTGATATTGGACATCCTACCTCTGACGTTGGTAATCCCACTTCTGATATCAATTATCCCATTTCTGATATAAGTTATCACACTTCCAACATTGGTTATCTCGTTTCTGATGTCCCACTTCTAATATCGTTTATCGCATTTCTTATATCATTTATCCCACTTCTGATATCGGTTATCCCACATCTGTTATCGGTTATCTAACATCTGTATCAGTTATCCGATTTCTGATTGTGGCAATCCCACTTCTGATACTCTTTGGAGCTCTTTTTTCCCACATTAATTTTGTCCCAACTAGATAGACCACCCTGTATAAAATTTTCGTCATTTTCCAAATTCTGGAGACCCATTATTAAAAACCCACAAAAAGGTATCACGGTATCACAATAACTTAATTTAAAAAAATAAAGAAGGTACCATTTTCAGATGAATTTGCTTGAGCCAAAGTAGGCGGAGCAGCCAAACTGTCTGAGAGAATGCTATTTCCAATTCCGACGTTTCCAATTAAATAACTCAATTTTAAATCAGGAAGCGAGTAAATTTCTAAATGTCCATTCTCACGAGTCAGTATCGTCCAATAGGAAACTTTGGTTTCTTGCAAATGTCGCCTCCACCTTGAAAAATTTTTATTAAAACTAAATTGGATCAATTTCAATATACCAAGCTGGTTTTCGACTAAGAGGTACGTTGTTGGTAACAGGGAGAGGATTTTGTTTTTTTTATACTGAGAACGCTAGATTCTCCATAAAGTAACTCCTCTTCATCATCGACGATTTCAGTTTTGAGATTATCGACGACAACGATGAAGGCAAAGTGTACGTTTCGGACTCCAGTCTTCTGCGGTTGTCGTAAACATTCCGCTATGTCTCGATAGATGCATACATTTGTGATTTTCGGTTTCTAAAATGATAAAAATTAAAATTTAAAAGTTATTTAAACAATACCAGATTTATTTTAGGTCTTGAAATCGTCAATTTGGCGCTATTCCGCTGTTCTTTAATGTCATCATAATTAATTGGCCGTCGCCAGTCAGGCAGAAAATGTACGGGTCGTGGCATGTGGCGGTGACTAGAGGAGAACCCAAATCAATCGGAAGATGTTGAATTTGTTCACTCCCATGAAGAAGTCTGCACCCATAGTTGAGACCTAAAGTAAAAAAGTTAAAAAAAAAAAAATACAATAAAAATCGATTTCTGACCTGAACAATATATTTGTTTTCCGACGTTTCCAGCGAATATCGTTGGCCCATGAGTGTTAAATCCTGAATGATCTAATTCGTTGATTTCTCGCCCAGTTTGAAGAATCTAAAATATAATTAACATTAAGTTAGACCAGGGATTCCCAAACTTTTTAGCAAGAACACCCTTTTACTGGTTAAAATGTGTGACCCCAGAAAGCCCAGTAAACAAACCTAGAGAAACCCCCAACAATCCTGTAAAAATGGGGTTTCTTTATCAAAAAGCCAAGGAAAACTCCCCACAATCCCTTAAAAATGGGGTTTCTCTACCAAAAAGCCAAGGAAAACTCCCACAATCCCTTAAAAATGGGTTTCTTATCAAAAAGCCAAGGAAAACTCCCCACAATCCCTTAAAAATGGGGTTTCTCTATCAAAAAACCAAGGAAAACTCCCCACAATCCCTTAAAAATGGGTTTCTCTATCAAAAAGCCAAGGAAAACTCCCCGCAATCCCTTAAAAATGGGGTTTCTCTATCAAAAAGCCAAGGAAAACTCCACAATCCCTTAAAAATGGGGTTTCTCTACCAAAAAGCCAAGGAAAACTCCCACAATCCCTTAAAATGGGGTTTCTCTACCAAAAAGCCAAGGAAAACTCCCCACAATCCCTTAAAAACGGGGTTTCTCTATCAAAAAGCCAAGGAAAACTCCACAATCCCTTAAAAATGGGGTTTCTCTACCAAAAAGCCAAGGAAAACCCACAATCCCTTAAAAATGGGGTTTCTCTATCAAAAAGCCAAGGAAAACTCCCACAATCCCTTAAAAATGGGGTTTCTCTATCAAAAAGCCAAGGAAAACTCCACAATCCCTTAAAAATGGGGTTTCTCTACCAAAAAGCCAAGGAAAACTCCACAATCCCTTAAAAATGGGGTTTCTCTATCAAAAAGCCAAGGAAAACTCCCCACAATCCCTTAAAAAGGGGTTTCTCTACCAAAAGCCAAAGAAAACTCCACAATCCCTTAAAAATGGGGTTTCTCTACCAAAAAGCCAAGGAAAACTCCCCACAATCCCTTAAAAACGGGGTTTCTCACCAAAAAGCCAAGGAAAACTACAATCCCTTAAAAATGGGTTTCTCTACCAAAAAGCCAAGGAAAACTCCCCACAATCCCTTAAAACGGGGTTTCTCTATCAAAAAGCCAAGGAAAACTCCCCACAATCCCTTAAAAATGAGGTTTCTCTATCAAAAAGCCAAGGAAAACTCCTGAAAATCCTGTAGAAATAGGATTTCTCTGTAAAAAGAAAATCCGACAATCCCTTAAAAATGGGGGTTCTCTATCAATAAGTCAAGGAAAACTTCCAAATTCTGTGAAAATAGGGGTTTTCTGTAAAAAAAAAAAAAAAACATAAAATAAAAATTTAAAAAAAAACCAAGGAAAACTACAAAAAATACAGTGAAAATCAGGTTTTCTAGTGAAAAAGCAAAAGTTTCCTAAAAAAATGCTAAAATGAAGGAATATCTCGTTTTTTGAGACTAAAAAATTTGACATTAACGTAAAAACGCTTTTTTTACATCAATTTTTATCCAGTATTTTTTTGTGGCAACCCTGCTAGCAGACCCAATTTTGGAAAAAATAGAATTACCATGGTGGTGTCTCTTTGAGTTAAAATCATAAAAGCGTGAGTCAATTCTTGATTTTCACCCAAAACTTCATGTTTACTTCCAATAACAGTCCACATATTGATACATCCAGGAAGTTCAAATGTTGTGGCAACCTAAAATAGATGTTATATCAAAATTACACTTTTTTATTTTTACTTGAGGTCGAATTGATCGCTGAAGAACACATAATGCGCCATTTTTGGAATATCCAGAGCTTAGTGACGAGCTCAATGTCGGGATTTGGACTGTTGGTGAATTCTTCGGATAGAAAAGCAGGTTCGCCCATGGAGACGTTTCCGCACGGGCCGATGTTTAACAAACTGTCGCATACTTCGAAAGAGTAAGAGCTGATTTGGACGGAAGTTTGGATTTCGTTTCCGTACACTTCAAGCTCGTCTTCATCTCTGATTTCGGTAACATCGGTAGCCATACAGTCGCCGAGAGTATCCAAACGTTTCTTTTTTGTCGGAGCAGGCTGGCATAATCAATAATTGGAATCACAGGCTTTACATCAGAAGAAAACTCTTTTTCTGATAAACGGGCAGCAGAGAATTCCCAAGACGTGATC
Organism: Orius insidiosus; assembly: GCA_014119065.1. Classification (NCBI taxonomy): domain Eukaryota; kingdom Metazoa; phylum Arthropoda; class Insecta; order Hemiptera; family Anthocoridae; genus Orius; species Orius insidiosus. The sequence goes on along the minus strand of JACGAQ010004111.1, from coordinate 8,571 downwards.
CCAAAAACAAAAATTTGTCTTCACACAAACACATCTAAAACCAATCATAAATGGATTTTAAAACAAAATTTCTTACGGAAGTAGTCAAACACTGGCTGCAGCTTTTGAAAATGGAAGCTTCTAACACTTCTCATACTATCGGCATGAAGAGTTAGGACATATAGCTCTCCACCTTTAAGAGACATAACAAGCCTATCATGGCTTAAGAAGCAAACTTGGGCTCCTTCAAGCGAAATTTTGACTCCTTCTTGCACCTCTAAAAAGAAAATATAAAAACAATAAATAAAATAAGAACTTACTTAAGGGAAATCCAGTGCTGAACTCGGTTATAGAATTAAGACTGACTCCATAAGGAGGGACACTTTGATTTAAATAAATTAAAGCATTATGCGATATCACTAATGTTCCAGCTAACGGTTTAGCTACTGGAACCAAACTGGAACAGTCCATCGGTAAATTGTTCACCGACCAGATCACAGGATGAACTTTCTGATCCATATTCAACGATATAGCGACCATACAGCATGTATCTTTTCTAACAGCTATTCTCCTGAAATTTACCAATATGAACATATTATAATAGAAAGCAGAGTTGGGCGTATTCGTATTCGTGAATACAAATATTCACACATTATAATTCTGTAATATGAATATAAGTACGTACGTATTTATGGGAAAAATACAAATATATTTGTATTTCTAAATATTTAACAGTTAATACTATAATACGCAGACAAATACAAATGTGACAAATACAAAAGTGTAGACAATACGAATACAAATGTGTACACAAATACGAATATTCATACTCCAAATATAAATGCGAATTATTCATATTCTTATTTCTAAATATTTACCAGTAAATACACGTATTTAAGGGAGAATATTCATATTTACTTTGTAAATACGCCTATTTGAGAGTAAACATTCGTATTTCCTCAGTAAATGCACGTTTTTTAGTGAATATTTGAATTTCCTAGTAATTAACATTCGAGAGGGAATATTCATATTTCATTTGTTAATACGCGTATTTGAGAGTAAATATTTGTATTTCCTCAGTAAATATGCAAATGAATACGAATACAATATATTCACGAATACAAATTATTCATATTTCTAAATAGTTACTAGTAAATACACATATTTTAGTGAATATTCATATTTTCTTTGAAAATACACCTATTTGAGAGTAAATATTTGTATTTCCTCAGTAAATACGCAGACGAATACGAATATAACTATGTACACGAATATGAATTATTCGCATTTCTAAATATTTACCAGTAAATACACGTTTTTGAGAGTAAATATTCGTATTTCCTCAATAAATACACAAACGAATACAAATAGGAACTAATTATATGGTGAAATACAGAAATACTTGTATTCGTCCATATATTTACTGAGGAAATACAAATATTTACTCTTAAATAAGTGTATTTACAAAGCAATATGAATATTCCCCTTTCGTGTACATATTTGAATTCGTATTTCTGTGTATTACTGAGGAAATACGAATATTCACTCTTCAATATGAGTATTTACTGGTAATATTTAGAAATACGAATAATTTTATTCATATACATATTTTTATTCGTTTTGTCTGCATATTTACTGAGGAAATACGAATATTACCCTCAAATAGGCGTATTAATCTATTCATCCTGTAAATACGAATATATTCATATTTGCCCTGTTCATACGAATTTATTTGCATTTATATTAATTTGAATAAATAAATAATAATAATATTATTATATAAGTAATTTATATTCGTATTTACAGTATAATAATGTGTGAATATATTAGTATTCCGTATTCGTATTCGAATACTAATGCGCCTGATAGAAAGTTATTACCCAGGGAATGTCTGCATTGGCTCAAAAAGTATCAAAAGAGTCGGTTCATTGTATCCATGAAGGAATTGAACGTCAATGACATTTTCCATTTTTTCTTCAATATCTTTCAACGTAATTGTATACGATGTAAGAACGGGAGGTCGATTTTGCCCAGAGTTCGGTGTAGGCTCGGCATTTGATGCAGTAGGATCGTCAATCGGATTTTCTCTTCGGAATGGCAAAACGACCAGTTTTCGTCCATAAATCAACATGACAGTACATCTTCCTTCTGGATCCACTCGGACAATCGGTATACTGTGATGTTGCGTCCATCCTCCCTAAAAATGGAATAATGCATATTTCTAAATAAAAAAAAACATACCTGCATTTCTTCTTCTTCGAAATAATGAAGAGAAACAGTATGTAAGGAATTTGTGTCCAAATCGTACTCAACGACGCTCAATTTGGCATCTTTGAAGCTCAAAAGGAGCGAGTCGCGCTGAGAGCCGATAAAGCTGACGCACTGCATCGACATAACATTTCCAAATAGGTTGTATGCGGCGACACATTCCAACCGCATCCTAGGAGGATTAGCATCTACAACATAGATTAGTTAAAAAAAGATAACATACATTTTATACCTGAGTAGGTATGTTTTTATGTACGTCGATTTCAGGCATAAATCGATAGACACGTATGACGTTCGCACCAGCGACAACAAGCGACTTTTCAAGTCGGTTGAAAAAGTAGCAATTAATAGCATGCTCTATTCCCGTCGCCGGGTGTGTGAGCTTACAAACTGAAAACATCCTAGAGCCCTGAAAATAAACGGTTTATTCAAACGAAACTTGTTTCAAAAACAAGCCGGCTTCTAAAAAGCATGAATCATAAAAATAAAGGAATATGGGACAAACCTAGGTATTTTTTATTGTAATTTACGAAATTCGTATATTTCTTAATTTTTCTTTTTCAAAAAATATCGCTACTGAAGACGGTTGAAACTTTTCGTTTCATGAATTCATGATGTTTATAAAATATTATAAATGCCGAAAACCAGACAAGAGGTTAAAATAAAAAAAGGATCAGATCTTTTTGATCTGAGATCAGCTTTTTTTAAAGCAAATTTTAATTTTGTGAATTTTGGGAAGGAAAAATTTTTTAGACCTTTTTTATACAAATTAGAACTTAAAGGATGGAGAGCTATGAAATTTTAGAAGTCTATTCAGTTTAAAACTGATCTTTTGAAGTAATTTTGAACTGCTTTTTGTAGGAGCGGTGAACTGAGCACGTGGCTCACTCCCTTCTTCGGTAACCAATAACCACCGAATCAAACTTATCGCATTTCCCAAGTTGTGCAAAAAATTTTGCTAGTATTCCACTGACTGAACGCCTGCAGTCCGTGGAAACCACTGTTCACCCACGTGCTTTTATTCACCAAAATTCCACTCGCCAGAAGTTTCTGAGTAAAATTTCTTTTTAAAAATGGCAGTTCGAGTCCAATTCGAAAATAACAACGAAGTCGGAGTTTTCAGTAAATTGACCAACGCTTATTGCCTCGTCGCTATCGGCGGATCTGAAATTTCTACAGGTAAACCTTTTATTGAATATTTGATATAATAACCGTTTTAGTGTCTTTGAAGCAGAATTGTCTGAAAATTCCAGTTATCCACACGATTGCGGGTTGTCGCATAATTGGCCGTGCGTCGGTTAGTTTTGGCTGAAAACTTTTGAGTTGGATTTTGAGATTTACGATTTTAGGTAACAGACATGGACTTCTTGTGCCTAATATACTACAGATACGGAACTTCAACAGCTTAGGAATTCTCTTCCGGATTCTGTAAACTTCAACGGGTCGAAGAAAGATTGTCAGCGTTAGGAACGTCATAGCTTGTAATGATTACGTAGCACTTGTCCATCCTGATTTAGATAGAGTAAGTCAGGTTCTCATCTAAAGCAGGCGCTTACCGGCATAATGCCATGATTTCCATAATGCCATAATTCCTATCAGTCTCTAAATTGATGAAAATTGGTGTTTCCTGTCCAGAAGTACAGAAAACACCTAAAAGCCTTGAAAAATTTTAATCCAGGAAACCCCAAATCTGGTACAAGGGGCATTTTGAGCTGAAAAATCTTGAGAATTTCCTCTAATTTGAATATAAAGGGTTTCTTTTGCCTGGAAGTTCTAAATTATTGTTCCCCCTGGTAAAGACCGCCATAAATCCAGTGGAAAGGGTGTTATTTGGCCGAAAAAACTGAGAAAACTCTTAAAAGTTGGATAAATCTTTGTTCCAACGCAGTTTCAAACTGCGTTGAAATGGGTTCCTATTGGCCAGGAGGTAGCAGAAATGTAATAACATTATGTTCCGATGTTATAGGCAGTTATGATAGGGGGGGGGAGGGGATTTTTATTTCAAGTGACCAATTATAATTCCCAATATATCATAGCTATCTCCCAAAGTTTTAGTAAAATTGTTGTTATTGACCAGAAGTATAGGAATGCACCCATAAATCCAGTATAAATGGCGAAAAAATGCCTGAAAAACTAGGAAACCCCTCAAAAAATAGGGATTTCCTAGTTTTTCGAAGGGGTCTCTAGCTATCTCCCAAAATTTTGGTAAAATTGGGTTCATTGTCCCGAAGTATAGAAAAGCACCCACAAATCCAGTAAATGGCGAAAAAATGCCTGAAAAACTAGGAAACCCCTAAAAAAAAAGGGATTTCCTGGTTTTTCGAGGGGGTCTCTAGCTATCTCCCAAAATTTTGGTAAAATCGGTGTTCATTGTCCCGAAGTATAGAAAAGCACCCACAAATCCAGTATAAATGGCGAAAAAAATGCCTGAAAAACTAGGAAACCCCTCGAAAAAGAGGGATTTCTTGTTTTTCGAGGGGGTCTGTAGAGAGAGAAAATTAAGGTCTTCTTGGGCAAAAGCCGATAAAGTTAAGATTATTAAGCAAAAAAAAAGTTTTGTGACCCACGAACCAGAAAAAAGGCAAAATCTTGAAATTTTTTTCGGTTTGAAACTTACAAAAAGTGTTCCCCTGGCAAAAGACCCTAGAAATAGAAGAAAGGTGTTTATTAGCCGAAAAACTGAGTAAAACTCTTAGAAGTTAAATATAATGGGTTCCTATTGGCAGGGGTAGTGGAAAGTAATAAATTATGTTTTCAGGCCTAAAAGTTGAGGAAGAACTCTGAAAATTGGGGAACATGGATTCTTGGCCAATAAACCAAAGAAAATTTGTGTTTTTGTGCTTTTTTAATTATGGGGGGGGGGGGGGGGTAGGTACACCAACGGGAAAAACTGAAATGAAGAAAACTATAAAAACCAGCAAAAACCTTATTTGTTGAAATATTTTGGTTTTTCTGAAAATTCTAGGAAACTTACAAAATTGGCGAATCTTTATCTGATTGGTCTTTTATATTTTCAGGAGACCGAAGAAATTTTGTCAGACACATTGAACGTTGAAGTTTTTAGACAGACGGTTGCTTCCAATGCACTTGTCGGTCTTACTGCGTTTCAAATCAAGGAGGATTAGTCATCCGCAAACGACGACGCAAGATTTAGACGAACTTTCATCTTTACTTCAAGTACCTCTGTGGCGGGAACTGTTAACCGGGCTCGGAAGTTTAGCTGCCGGATGGTCGTGAACGACTGGTCCGCATTTTGCGGAATGGAAACTACCTCAACTGAAATTTCCGTTGTTGAAAGCGTATTTAAACTAAATGAGGCACAACCGGCGGCCATAACGAACAATGAGGGCATCTCTGATTGACAGGTTGGGTTTTCTCGTTTTTTTTATATATTTATTTATGTTTCAGTATGGAAAAATTCCTTCACACCTTGAGTGTTCATCAAAGTACATAATTCTGAGCAAATAGACCTAAACACAAATTTTGAAGTTTTTTCCACTTTTTATTCCTCTACACCTTGTTAATTTCTTATGTATAAAATGTTGGTGAATTCTTCTGTGAGTTCTGAAGAAAGATGAGATATTGTTTATTCATTTTCATTATTAAAAATATACCTACAATGATTTTTATAAAATTTCCTTAGCCATTACTTATCCTTGAAAATGTCGAGAGTTTTATTTGAACTTGAGATTTTCTGTAAAAAAAAGTAAAGATTTTTAAAATAATTTTTATTAAACATTCACAGTTACAAATGAATTAATTATAATTAAACCTATTTAAAAATAATAAAATTAACTATTAAGAAACGATCTACATAATATATCTCATAAAAAGAGAAAAAAAAGAATATAAGGTAACCTACCAACATATCACACAATTAAGGCTTAAAATTTCTCTTTTTTTCTTTCTAAATTATGTGGCGAATAGTATTATGATGACTAGACATCGAAAACTACTCACTAAATATCCTAAACAGCCATAAAAGCTAAAACCACAAATAGAAACATTAAAAAGGGATTTGAAATTAGGCTTCGAAAGATCACAAGTTTTTTCTCCGTATTCGTGAATTTGGAAGGCGGTAAAGAAAAGTGCGATAAAGGCACAGTTGAGTCTTCAAATAAAATTAAGAAAGAACTAGAAAATTATTGAGCCAGGTTAATACAATTTGAAAAATTGTTTACTTAAAAATTAAAAGTTCACATGAAATCAGGTACAAAAAAAGACCAAATTATTCATGTAGAGAGTGCGCTTCTTAATCTAGAATTAAAATTTAAACAATGGAACGATGAACACAAGACTAGTAATTTGACGTGATGATTTCTTCTCTTTAAAATCAGTTTTTATGATTGTTTCAGCAATAAAAGGGCCAAAACACAATAAAAATTATGCCCAACTTAAGATTTACGTTAAATCATTCCAAGAACTTTAAACAATTACAAATTGGAAAGAGTTGATATCTTAAAAATGAAATTAATCACAAAATTTTAAACGTAAAAAATATAATTATTAAAAATCTCAAATATATTTATTTAAGCATATTACGTATATCTAATCACAAAAATAGGTCCACATTTTATTTAAAGCAATTAATATTGTATATCACAATGTACTCTTTAAGGAAGACAAGAATTTAATTATTCCAACAGGAGGATAATACAGTGGAAGCTCTGAACTAGTAAAATAAGGATAAAATATTCAGAACATTTTAAACTTGGATTTAACGGTCAGTTAAATCGATATGACGGCAGAACAAATTGAGGATTATCGCTTATTCTAGTAATTCTCAGATTAAAAATGGATGAGCACTGAGGAGTACAAAAGAATAAAATTTGATCCTTATATTTTAAAAATACTTAACAATTCCTCATTTTTAAGCTCCTGAATTATTGACTTATCGGCTTTAATTGGTAGCAAAAGTAATTCGATTTGAGAGAAATCATCGGACTTTTTGTCAGATTTAGCGTCTTTAATGCTTTCTGTCGATTGAATGAGCTAGTTTTATGTGCTGCTTCAGTTTATCTAAAAAAATGGTTAAAAATGATAATTTTAAGATAAAAAATTACCTTTTCGTTTGAATTCTTTGGTACAGCCTTCATTGAAAAATGTACATTTGAATTGGCGCTCATCATTGTGAGTCAGGCTGTGGCGGACCAACCGATCTCTGGTTTTAAAACTTGCTGAGCATACCTGAAAAAAGTCGGTCATAAATTTTCAATGCGGATAAAAGCACACGAAAGGCTTTTCGCTTGAATGAACACGTTTACAATGGACTGAAAGGTAGTAGGGTGTTTTAAAATATTTGTTGCAGTCTGGACATAGATGAGTAGGCGCGGCATTATGAAGGGCGAGATGTCTCCTCATAAAACGAACGGAATAAAAACCACGGTTGCACATCGGGCATTTATAAACATTTATGATCTGATGATTCGTTGAATTTATAGCCGCATTTCTCACAAGTCGACATCCTGAAAAAAAATTATAATTTATACTGAAAAACTCACTTGTTAGTCTTTTTTTCATCATAGCTGTGAATCGACTGGTGCTGTCCGAGATCGTCGAGCGATTTAAATTCTGCTGGCAGAGTTGGCATGTGTAGTGCGCCATACCCCAGTGAGTTTGAGTATGCTCGAGGAATTGATCGAGATCCGAAAATGTCGAGTCGCATGTTTGTATACATTTATAAACCTAATAAAAAAAAAGATCTTTTGTTTAGATATCGGTATGTTCGCAAAGCTAAAAATTTTGTGAAACACTAACCACCTTCAAAATTAATTTTTGCCATTTGCTTTTCTCTTTGGCCAAAAAATATCCTTTTCATTGAATTTTACTCATTTTTTCTGCCCAATAGCCTCCCATTATAAACAGAATTTTAGCCTTTTCCACGCCATTAAAGGATGAAAAACCACATTCAAACTACTTTTTTTTGCACCTAAATTCATAAATTACGGAGTTTTATGTGATTTTTGGCTAAGAAACTTGTTTCAAAAAGATTTTTATGCTTTCCCTTCACTTTTAGACAAGGAACCACCTTAAGTGTTTGACTCAAGTTTTTGGCAAAAAAACAAAAATAAAGTACTAGTTTGACGAGCTTCCAATGAAAACTTCCATAAAAAGAAGTAAAAATATAGGAGGGGGGAGTATAAAGAGGGGAAGTATAACGGAGGGGGAAATATAACTGAGGGAAAGTAAGGGGGAAGAATAAAGGAGGGGAAGTATAAAAGAGGAAAAGTTTTTTTAATTATCAAGGTGTGAGAAATGGACTCTTTGCCCTAGGGGATGTGCCTCTCATAACGGGAAGAAGTATGAAATTTCTTCCTTCTAAAT
>JACGAQ010004110.1:0-19252 GCA_014119065.1 Orius insidiosus | reverse complement strand
AAAAAAGCACAAATCATTATTGGTGAGAAAAGGAAAATCAGGGTACTTACAATGACGCATTTGCTTTCAGTATCACACGTTGTTCAAATTTTTCGTTACTCAAACGATTTGATTTAGGTGCATTAGTCATGGTAGCATATGAAAATAAACGCTCCACTTGTGCACTAGAAGGAAGTGGTGTGTTTTTTTCTTTGAAAATCTGTTCTATACTTGGAAAATACTTTTTTTATGTCTAATCCGGCCTCTCTTTCACTTAAGTATTTGTCCATTATCGTTTGAGCTTGGATTAAAATATCATCTTCAGGCATAGGAGGTAATGAGTCGCTTTCGTCCCCGAAATCATAAAAGTCCTCTAGAGGAGAGTCGATCTCCATCGGTGTACTAACTGAGTTCTCCCCAGCTTCTTTTATCAAATATTGGTAAATTAGTTGTTTAAAATTAATGAGTAACTCTTCTTGTTCATATTTTTGTATACATGGAAAAAACTTGTTTTTGAACTTCGGGTATGATAGTGAAGCGATCGCAGCATTTTTTCCTTCGAAAGTTTCGAAATTTAATATTTTGAAAACCGTTGCTGAATGCTCGCAATATATGAGTCGCAGATTGGCTTACAAAACTTTAAATCTGTATTTGCGATGGATCTTAATTTTTTTAACAATGCCACCAGCGTAGGCAATAAAATCCCATAATACGCCGTTTTTTCGGCTTGAAGCAGGTTTAGGGCTTCGGCAACAGGGGAGGAACAATGTACGTACTTCTCTAAATAATTTAACTCATTTTCGGTCAGTTGTTCAGTGCCAAGGGCCTCAACGAGCCTCCCCATGTTGCGTTTTATTCCTACTATTTGTTTCAAAGAGTCGTGAAGACTGTTCCATCTCGTCTCATTTGGAGGAGAAAGGGCTTTGTCGAGAATGTCTTCAATGATTTCCGCGGTTCTTGGCCTTTTTGCCAGTTTCCAGATGACACTACATTTTTTTAATGCCTCCTTGTGTAAACTAGAGAGAACTCTGTCAGCGTTAATTGTTCTCATTATGTCGGCTGACGATGTCAATGCTAAAGTGTGGGCCCCACACCGAAGATGGTATGGTAACCTTTCTGTCACACTTTCCTCTAAGTCCACCCATGATTCGTCATCAGAAGCTTCCCCATCTACGTCATAACCTTCAGTGACCTCAACTCCGAAAACTTCGAACGCTTTAACGAAGTTCGCACCGTTATCTGTTACGGTCGCAATTATTTTCTCAGTCGTAAGCTCGAATTTATCGTGAATGTTTCTTAGCAAATCTGATATTCGATCGTGGGTATGTGAGCCCCTAAATCTTTTGCAAGCCAGGGCTGCTGATTTTCTAACGTTACTTCGATCGAGCCAATGTACAGTTACGCCCAAGAAGCTCCTTTTCCCCCCGGACCAAATGTCTGCAGTCGTGCAGACATTTTTTATTGGTAGTAAAGCTTTTTTTATATCGTTTTGATGTAAATGGAATTTCTCGTCTATTCGACGCCCGAGCGTTCGACGGCTGATTAGGTGAAAATTTCTATTTTCAATGTTTAAAAAATTAAAAATCGCTTTGAATGATGATGAGTCGATAGATTGGAGAGGTATCATTGTATCAATTACATAATTAGTTAGTAATTCCTCGAATTTCGACTGAGGGAGGGACATAGAGGTCTTTTTATTCTTTGTTAATTTCTGGCCTCCTCAGGATTTTCAAGAATAAATTTGTTTCTGCTATTCTCCATAGCCATTGAAAACTGAGTCATCGTCTGTTTTCCATGATTTCGCTTGATATGTGAATATAAATTTGATGACGTTTTAATATTTACCTTCAAAATATTAGTTTTGTTCCGCTCATCACACTTCACACATAAAACTTTTAAGTTTTCTGACTCTATTTCCTCGGCGAGTTTGTTGACGTCTTCAGTTGCCGGCTTGAAAAACTTCCCATCGAGGGCGACCCGCACAGAAAAATTTAACTTTTTCAAACAGTTTTCTCTCAATGACTCCATAATTATGAAATGTAAAAGAATATCTTTTCACTGTCAAGACCGAAACAGAAATGAATAAAATCCAATCTCTGTCTTTACTTAAGACGTAACTATAACATGGATGTTGTTGTTTACAGGGATTATACCTACCAATTTTCTTATCTTATGAGGGAGACTCGTTTTTATTTCAAAAATAAAATTATTATGCAGTTTAAAATCAACGAATCATGTCATATAGGTAAATAAAATTATTTAGTAAATTTTAAGAGTACCTATCCGTTTTTTTAGGGGTCTTTTTAGCCCCTCAGGGTGTTCCTAGCCACTAGGACGTTATAATAATGAATATAATTAAGAAAAAAAAGTGGGAAAAAAAGTTAATAACGCTTTTGCTGATGAATAATCTTGTGAATAATCGTTTTTTTTTTTTTAATAGCCCATAAATCGAATTTTGCCCTTTAGAAACTCCCAGAGGGCGCTGTGTTGGAGCGAGGTGGCTACATTACGCACTATCAATCGACGGGAAATCGCCATGCGGATCCGGGAAAGATACTCCGGGGCGGAATTTTAAACTCACGATTTCTACGTTTTAAAAACCGTCAAAAATCGGCCTTTTTTCGCAAAAAAAAAAAAATAAATAAATTGTAGGCATTTTTAGAATAAACTAATGAATAATCGGTTATTCGTGATTAAAAATGTTAATAGTGCGTTATACTTACGTAATAACTGGAAAAAGCGTCTAAATAATGCTTTTTACTTATAAATAATGTATGAATAATCGGTTATTTGTGAATAATCTTATGATAATATTATTCATGAAAAATTTATGAATGAATATTATTCATATTCATATTCATATCATTATTCATATTCATGAATAAAAAAAATTGTGTGTTATTCATATTCATATTTTGAATATGAATACGCCCAACTCTGCCCGACGGACTGGAAGACCCTTCCCCAAAACCCGACGTGGAGGTATCACAATAACTTCTTTAAGGAAGTTAAAAAAGTAGGTTCCACCTCACATTTTGAATGATATGGTAAGGGATCGCCACTAAAAAATTTGTGATTCCCTAGTTTTGACAAAAGTTAAATTTATCCCACAAAATTTGCATTTGAAACGAATCCCAGTTTTTTTTTGTGTGTAAATTGTCAGATTTCAAAAAAGGATTAAAAATAATTAAATTTTTATATATAAAAAAATACTATTCTAAAAAAACCAGTACAAAACGCTTTTACATTAAGCTTTCGCTTGCAGATCTAAGTAGTTAACAACTATTTAAAATGGAAGCTCAGCATAATAGAATAATACTTATTCATTTAAGTACATTTGTCCAATAAAAACAAGAAGCACCATGATAGAAACTAAAATTTAAATAAAAATAAAGGAAACAAAAATAAATAGAATGTTAATAGGAGACTAGTGCATGATAATCACTAAAGTGAAATAAAAAAAATTTAAAATTTAAAATTAGATCGATCCATATTCACACCAGACTTCATTGTTTTTTATATTGTGGTGCGGGTTTCGTGAAGGCGAGGAATTGCTGTGAACGCTTTGGTTGTCGCCACTTCGAACGGTCACTCGGTTATAGACAAGGATGGGCCTGAAAAAAACATGACAAAATTTGAGTTATAATCCAACATTGCCAAAAATGATGACTTACGGGTCTTGTTGAGGAGTGGAGCTACGAGGAGCATCAAGGAGATTATAACTTTTTTCATCTTGGTCCTTTAAAAAAAAAAACAAAAACAAATTTTAAAAGCGTTGTAAGAATTTGTGTTCACACTGACACACTTTAAATCAGGGTTTCCCCAAGTGTGGCCCACGGAACCCTTGGGGGTGAAACAGAAAGGAAACCCAAAATAAAAAGCTTATTTTTTGGAATTTTTACTTGTTTTGATTTTCAGGACTTTTTCTAATTTTATTCCTCTGTTTTTTGACAGTAAAACCATTTTATACAGAATTTTGATAATTTTTCTCAGTTTTTTGACAGAGAAACCCCATTTTACACAATATTTAGGATTTTTTCTCGTTTTCTTGACAGAAAACCATTATATTTCGTCGTTGAAGATACGACATGTGCTATCTACCTTTTGGCTACTTTTCAGGAGAGACAAAAAACTGAATCGTAGTCATCAGATTTCAGGTATCACATGTTATCATTTTTGGCAGTTGAACTGCTTTCTGAGGAGTTTTTTACAAAACTAATCAACTGACTGCAGCGTCCGCTTCATATTCAATAAAAACTTTGCCCAATATGCGAGTTAACACACGTTGCATCTTCAACGATTTACGGGATTTTTGGAAGTTTTCCACGGCTTTTTGACAAAGAATCCCTATTTTTAAAGGATTTTTAGGAGTTTTCACCCCAAAAAATAGCAACAAAACTAATCTAGAGGCGTTCAAACTGAATAAGGCCGTAACATATTTTGACCGGTAAAAGGGGTCCGCTGGCTAAAAAATTTGGGAACCCTGCTTTAAATAAATAAACGTTATGGAGTTATATTGGGTTACATACGTTAGTAGAAGCAGAATTTTCATCTCCAGATAGGTAGACGGTCCTCCGCGTCCCAGCGCTACCAAGACCACCTAAACTATCTGCAAAAGGCAGACAAAACTCAACACCAGTTACGAACACATAAAGGTTATTCATAAAAAAAAATTAATTTTTTTGTTAACACAAAACGCTAAAAAAATATAAAAATACCCTGTCTGGTCCTGACTTCTTCCAAACTCGTGTCAGAATCAGTGCCTCCATTATTACCACCAACGGTCAAATTTAATTTTGAAGGATCCTCATGCCATGAACGTCGACTCTAAAAATATGATAAGATTTTATCATTTTTATTTAAATATTTACCTTATTTATTAATTCTGAGCCTGCTTTTCGAACTCTTCTGACCAAATTTGCCCCAAAACTTTTCTATAAAAAAAAAATAGAATTCACAATTTTCTTTTTTATTCATACTTTTGTTCGATGTTCGACTGTTGATGATTTGGTCCATTATTTTTTCTTCGAGTTTTTCTTTTTGTCGGCAAATACTGTTGAATTTATCCCGTAATAGTTTTTCTTCGAATGGAAGTGTTCTTTGTCCTCCAGAGAATGCTGGAGTAGTTCATGATATTGGTTTAACAAAATGGTAACGTGTTTCATTAAAGATTTTCGGTCTTCTTCCAAAGTGATTTTAACTTGTCGCAAACACTGGAAAAAAAAAGATAAATAAATTCTCCCCCAATCACTGTAATCCAGGAAGACAGATATTGAGGTATCCTGTATAACCTACGCCCCAATGCCACTTCTCTTCCTAATTTACTCAAATATGTAAAATTTAAAAAGGGGTTTACTTCATTTTCAGTCCTGAGCTCAGCAGATTGTTCCTCAAGGTCATGTATAGTGTCGATTCTTGTTGAAAGCTCAGTATGCAATTGGTTTTGACTTGCACTCATATTTCTAATATCGGCCTTAATATTTTTATATTCTTCCTGTGCGAATTTATACTCCGATTTGAGTTTATCATGCGAAGTGAACAGTTTTCTGAAATCTTCTTTTAGTTTAGAATGTTCCGCACGGAGGTTCGAAAGGCAGTTTTCGTCTGAGGAAAGGCGTTTGATCTCCTGCGTCAACGAATTTATTTTCGCTTCTAGGCTTTCGTTGGTTTCTTTTAACGTCCTTATTTCGCTTTTGGCTGCTTTTATTTCTGCTCGGGCGCTTTCTTTTCCTTGGTTGAGCTGCTCGTATTGAACAGTGAGTGTTTCGTGGATACCCTGCATGGTCAACTGGTCCAACAAAAGTTGATGATGTTGTTCGTAGAGATTCTAATGTTTATTGATCTAAAATAAAAAGTTTAATATTTTTTCTCTCCCTATTTAAACAAAATTACTTCTTCTTTTTCTGCGACGAGCTGTGAATTGGCCAATTTTTGTGCCGTATGCTGGGCAGTCAATGACTGAACTTGAGATTGAAGCGTAGAAAGCGAAACAGACAATTTTGCATTTTCTTCTTGTAACTCTTTCGACTGGTTTACTTTGTTTTCACCTTCGTTCTCTGCCAGTTTTTCTTTCACCGCACCCAGTATGTCCGCATTTGAAAGAATTCTAAAAAACAAAATATAATCTTGTAAAATTTTAATTTGATCTTTACTTTTCAAGAAATCCCTCATCCAGTTTATCTGGGCTGAGCCCTGGGCTTTCCAGAGAGTCTTTCAGCTGCCTTGTTATCATTTTTTCGGCAATCAAATCTCCTTGAAGAGTTTCTATCGTTGCCTTATCCACTTCATACCTCGAATTAAGATCTTTGAACAATTTTTCAATCTCAAGGAGCCTGAAAATAATATTTTTTAAACATAAAACAAATTTTGAATAAAAAAAAAGGTTAAATCCTAGGGAGATTATTGATTTATGTTAAATTTTGCACACGTTAATTTAGCACACAGACTAACCTCTCAGGAACTATTTCAAAAACAATATATCTGAAAGAAAATTTATGTTTATTTACGCCAAATTTAAAAAATGTAGGCTAATTTTAAATTCTATAAGCAAGAGGTCCCAAATGTCCGCAGACCCCATAAAAATTGCTGAAAAAAGTACTGGTTTGAAGAGCTTCCAACGAAACTTCCTTAAAGAGAAGTAACAATATAGGAGGGGGAAGTATATGGGAAGGGGAATATAACGGAGGGGACGTAAACGGAGGGGAAGTATAACAGGGGGAAGTATAAGGGAACGAAAGTATAACGAAGGGAGGGAAAGTATAAAGGAGGGGAAGAATAAGGGAAAGTTTTATTTATTTTTTTTTAAAGTTTCAAAATTTTTTTTTTCGAAAAATTCGGGTTTTCCTTTCCTTTTTCAACTTCTTTTTTGTCAAAAAATTTCCGGTTTTTCTTTTTTAAATTTGCGAATTTTTCTGAAATTTTTAAGGAGGGGAGTATAAGAGGGTAGAGGGCTAGGGGAGGAAGTCTCGTATGGGTAGAAGTAGAAATTCTCTCTACTAAAAAAATTATATGTAAAAAGTAATTTATTTTACACCAAAAATTTTTAAAAAAATAAGGAGTAATTGGTGAAAATTTGGTGGACTCGGTTCGGCCGCAGCGAATTTTTAAAATTTCAGACATATCTCCGCCATTTTTTCAAAATTAAAAATTGCTCTTGTCAGTTTCTTGTTCACTGACTAAAGAAATTTTGGTGAAAATCTGGCGAAAATCGTTGAAAACTGTGGACGTAAAAAATGATACGGACGGACGGCACCACAGACAAAGTTGAGATCGGTAAAGATCAGTATTTGATTTGACCCTCCCCGAAAACCCGAAGTGGAGGGTATCACAATAACTTATTTAAGGAAGTTAAAACGGAAAATGAGGTCTGCTACACAATTTGAGTCGACTTGCTAAAAAGTTTGGGAATCCCATCTTATTCTAGGTATCTTTGAATTTACCTGAAAACTTGATTGTTCGCTTCTTCAAGCTGTCTTGAAATTTGTGATTTTTCTTTGACGCTTTTATCCAACTCACATTGAAGTTTGTCGATGTTCACAGATTTACCCTAAAAAAGTTTATTTTTTGGAACATTTTATTTTAAAAAATTACCTCTAGTTTTTTAATCGAGATACTTCTCGGTCAGAATTGGACAGTTTGGCTTTTAATTCGAGCGTTTCGTCGACGAGGACTTCTCTAGCTTTCAAGGCGTCGATCGTCTCTTCGGCTTCCTTGATCCTCATTTCTAAACGTTTTTCTCGTTGGACTGTTTCAACTTCCTCGATTTTCATCTGTAGTTGTGTCTGAAGTGAATCGCGGAGGTCTTGCATTTTTTGGTATCTCGATGTGCGTTTTGACGGTCGCCTCCAACTCCGCTATGTGCGAAGACGTTTTCTTTTTGAAATCTTCAAGCTCCTCGACTTGAAGTGAGAGTTTCTTTTTGTCTTTTTCAAGCTGAAGAAGGCGATCATTTGTTTGATGCAAGGTTGCTTCTTGGATAGACTCAGAGTTTGTGCTAGTCGTTTATTTTCAAGTTCCAACTTCAGCGCTCGCCCTTGCGCACTTGTTGATAGCTGCTCACTTAAGCTGTTTTCAGCGACTGAAGACTCTTCTGGCTCAGACATCTTCAAGTCGCTATTTAAGGCAGACTTGCTAAGCAACATAAGCTGAGCGTTTTCCTCAAACAACTGTTGAAGTCGCTCTTGAGTGGCATCTCTTTCCAACGATAACTCATTTATTGTCTGTTTATGGTCCATAAGTCGATTTTCAAGCTCAAGAGTATAATCAACTCTCCCTCTCGCTCTTGAAAGCTGTTCCTCCTCATTTCTCGAGTTTCCTCTAAAATCCTTTTATCCTGTCTTAACTCTTCAACTCTCGACCTTAAAAAAAAAACACGATTAAATAAAATAATTATAAAAAATTACTAATTTATAAAACTACATGCAATGAGGGGACAACATCTAAAGCTTGATAAGGTTTCCCTTGATCGGGGAGACCCTAAACATGAAGTGGAGTGAATGTGACACACAAACACAAATAAGGGATTTTCTTTTATATTCTTCGACAACTTACAGTTTAGATCTTTCTGCTAATTTTTTATTTAGTTTCTAGAAAAACAAAGTTTCTGATAAATTATTCAGAAATAAAAAAAGGGGATTTATGAGAAAAGAAATGTGAAGTGCCTTACTTGTAGTATTCAAGGTCGGAGAGTTTCTCTCGATATTGCAAACTTCATTTTCAAGTCTTTCAGCTCTCTCAGCCTTTTCTCTCAAAGCGTCCGCCTCGTCGCGATACGCTTTTCCGACCCTCGCTTCCGTTTTGAGCGTTCGCTTCCGCTTTTAGCTTCGCAACAAGCCCTTTGTTGTATTTCGAGCTCATCTTTTGCTTCGGAAAGTGCCTCAGATTTTTCCTCGCTACAATTTTATATAAATTAAGTAAAAATGATTAACTTACAGATCTTGTCTTAGTTTTCTTAGCTTGGACTTCCAGTCTGCCAGCTCCACAGCAAGATGTTGAGATTCCGAACCAGGAACTGAGGAAGAATTGCTTGTCGTTTGTTTATTCTTTCATCATATGAAATCTAAAAATTTGAAAATCAATATTTAAATTAAAAAAAAAAGTTAAGCCCAATTTAGAGTTTTTAGAGATTGAAATGGCACTTTCCCTAGATTTTGACCCCTAGATGCGTTTACACACAATGGTGCAAACATTGTTTTACACACATGGTGCTAACACAAACGGTGTTTACACACAATGGTGTTAACACAAATGGTGTTTACACACAAATTTTACAGTTTTTAGTCCCAAAACTGTAATTTTCCCCCCAGTAACTTGATAACATGACTATGATATGAGTATCAAGTTTCTGAAAATAGCTAGCAGGAAATAAATTTAAAAAAAACTTACTTGAAAATATAAATCTCTTTGTTTGATTAGTTTTTTATGTGGTCGACAAGAACATGATTTATATTCTCACCCATAGGCACTAAACAATTTCTTGGCTTTCTGTGACCTAAAAACAAAAATAAACAAAAAATTTTTGAAATTAAAATACCCTTTTTATGCAATCTACAAGAGAATGCTGAACGTCACGGCAGCTCTTTTATACGCTCAATGAATTTCTGCTTGTTTTGGACATTGGACTGCACAGCCGAGTAACAGCATGAGAAGAAGTCGTAGCTGCTCAAGTCCTTCTTTGCTGTTAGGCTCCTGACCGATTTTGACAGGATCAGGCGAAACGATGACAAATTGGCCCAATTCGTCCTATCAAAAAAGTTAATTATTACTAAAAAAAAGAACGAACCTCATAAAGTGCTTTGATGTTTTTGGTGATGCAGTCAAAGTTTTTTGTTCTTAAAACAGCATTTCCCAAGGTTGGAACAACACCATGATGTAGAGGAGCAGGATCACTACAATATTTATATTAATTCTATTTTTATCATTATATAGTTACATCATGAGGAAAAATTCATAAATCAGGCTGCCATCAGCAAGATCTTCATAGTCGTTCAGTTTGTCCGGACCCAAACAGGACTTGAACTAAAAAACAAAATTTAAGAATCCTTCGTATACGAAGCTTACCCAAGTCACAAGAGGGCTTTCAAGAAATTCTTCGAAATCAGTCTTCGTCGTCATTTTAAAAATAAGATTTTATGGCAAGCTTTAAATAGAATAACAAAACTTGTTTTATATCTTTTGTTAGGAATAGGGGATGTGGCGGAAAATCATAGTTACCATCAGGAAAAAAATAAGTACAAACTTATGTTTAAACTGATAAATTGTTAAAACATTGAAAATAAGGACGAAAAAAATCAAAATTCTAAATAAAACAGGAACTCAGGAAGCAATGTTGCCACGACAAATCTTTACGTCCCTTTCACTTTTTCTACAATCCTAAATAAGGTTTATTTTATTTTAATTTATTTTTTTAAATATAAAAAATGAGCATAATAGGAAAACTATGTTTTAAAAAGAAATAGAGGATTAACTTAGAATTGTACTTAGATGGTCAATCTGGCTTATAACCAGAATGTTACCTCGACAGTAAGTTGACCGCCAAATTTTAAATATGTCGTCTGAATCGAGGTGTCTGAATAAAGAACAGTTATGTTTAAACTTTAATGAAAAAACAATTTTGAGCTCTAGATACAACTAACAAGCCAAAATAAAAAGTTGAAAGAGGTAAGTTCTTAATTTAAAAGTAAGTTTTGTCAAGTTTTGTACATTTTTTTCTACAAATGTGGGATTTTAGACTGAAATCTCTTTTTTGTCAGTCATTTGATGAGTGGAACAGGATTTTAAAGGGGAAGTTGAGAGTCTTGATTTTTTCACTTGGTCGTCTTGGTTCTGAGAGAAGTCGCCAAATGTGTTAGGTACGTAGATATCATCGGCAAACCATTCAGGATGATCTTCTAAAAATCTAAAAAAACATAAACAATAATAATTAATAAATGGAAACTTACAGCATGAAGTTTTTAAGGAATTCTTCAAGCAAAGTCATTTTGGCTTGCTCATAGTCGTAAGACAAAAGATCTGGCATTTTTAAAGATCTTGCTAGGTGTACAGCGCCGTAGATAACGACGGTTTATTTTCATCGTAGTTTGCCTCAGGAGGAGTTTCCTCTGCGAAACTTTCTTTAAAAATTCACGATTTTTCTTCTGCATAGATGGCAGGAGGAGTTGATCCGGACTAAAAAATTTTAATTAAATAAAACATCAATGATTGAAGTTACCCTCTGTTGGCAGAAGGTCCGAGAAGTTCGGTGATATCGACGCATTTTGTTAGTGAATTACGATGAACGGAATTTCTTATTTTCCCTCTATCGACTTCTTTTCTACCGGTTTCGCTGGTTGAGGCTGTGATGTTGATTGTTTCGCTTGTGCTTGCTGCGGCGATTCTTGAACTTGGTGCCGTGAACGAAGAGACTTTCTTCTTTCCTCACCATGATCAAAACCTAAAAAAACATATTTTACCTAACATTAAAATCATCTGTCATACCTTCATCTAAATATTCCTCCTTAATTCGATCTTTTGAAATCAATTGATCTCTCAACAAATCCTTAACTTCTTTACAACATTTTATTTCTTTGTGTTTTTCTTTATGTAAATCTTTACTAAGTTTTACTTGTTTCATGGAATTTTCTTTAGTCACTTGATTTTCATCGAGTTTTTCTTCTTTTATTTTCACAACGCTGACGTCCATTCTAAAATTAAATTATATAATACAGGGAACATCCTCCAAATAGGGAACTTTAATAATTTTTCATCCCTACTGTTTAAATTTAAAGAAAGTACAATTGTAAATACGAATACGATATTCACACATTACAATTTAGTAAATAAATATACGTTTGATTTACAAATCAAATACGAATATATTTGTATTTCAATATTTAATAGAGACATTAGTAATATTCATATTTCCTTTGTAAATAAGTCTATTTGAGAGTATTTTTGTAATTCCAGAAAATACACGTATTAAGAGTGAATATTCGTATTTCCTCAGTAAATACATACACATATTATGAATTTCGTATTTACTGAGGAAATTGAATACTTACTCGCAAATAGTCGTATTTACAAAGAAATACGAATATTAACTCTAACAGGTATTCAGAGTTAAATATTTAGGAATACGAATATTATCACATTCGTCCATGCATTTACTGAGGAAATACGAATATTTACTCATAAATATGTAAAATCACTGTTAATACGAATACGGATACAAATATAATCATATTCGTCTGTGTTTTACTGAGGAAATACGAATATTTATTAATCGCAAATTGGCGTATTAACAAAGAAATACGAATATTTACTCTTAAATACGTGTATTCACGGTTAAATATTTAGAAATACGAATACAAATGAAATCGTATTCGTCCGTCTATTTACTGAAAATACCAATATTGATTCTTAAGTACGTGTATTTTCTGAGGAAATTCAAATATTTACTCTCAAATAGGCATATTAACAAAGGAAATACGAATATTCACTCTTAAATACGTGTAATCACTTAATAATACGATAAGAAATAATATCGTCCGTGTATTTACTGAGGAAATACGAATATTCACTCTTAAATACATGTATTTTGAGGAAATAATAAAATAGGCATTTCCAAGGAAATTTGAATATTCGCTCTTAAATACATGTATTCACTGTTCAATGTTTAGAAATACAATACAAATGTATATTCGTAAGAATGATATATTGTAATACGAACATATTTATATTCATATTTAAAAAATTATAATGTGTGTTCATATTCATAAATACGAATACGAATACGCACAAATCTGGTTAAATAGACTTGGATACCCAAGACTTACTTTTCATCTTCAGAATTTAGCTTATAAGAACTTTGTGAGAAATTTTGTTTTGAAGTCTCTCTTCATCATATAAAAGGACAGTTTGTAACATAAAATCCATGTATACTCGAAGACCGTCGGCAACTTCATGGCATAGGTTGGCTCTAAAAAAAATTTAAATTAAGAAAAATTTAAATTTGGTGAACATACTGGGTGAGGACGTCTTGTATGGTGTAATTTGGCGTTTTATTCATATTGGCCTTTGGGATGTTTTTATAACACATTTTGCGTATTTTGCTGAAGATGAACTCCGTCATCCACATTTGAAGTATTTCGACGGCGTTCGGTGTCGCTGGAAGTCGCACGACGCGGTTTTCGTTTTTGATTCGTCCGTGGTCGTTTTCGAGATATTCGCGCATCCGAGGGGTGATGACGAAATTAACGACGACCCTCGGAAGGTCGTCGTCGGATTTTTCATCATTCTCGGAAGGTTTATGGCCTTGATAGGATGCCACAACTGCACCGCTCGTACCCTCTAAGGGCACACTATTACAGCGTTTATTTACTCTCGGATCAACACCCGCGTTTACAGAATCTTTGCTTTTATTCGTATTCAAACTTTGTTTTTTCTTCGTATGTTTCCTATACAAATTGCCACAAGCCGCTCTGTAATTTAAATCTTTTAATATCATTTTTTTTGAATTATTAATTAATTACGCAGTCAATTGAGCTTTCTCCGCCAGCTCACGTTGAAGTTTTCGGTTTTCTTCTGTGTCTTTTAGTATTAAATCTTCAGTTACAAATCTATCCCAAGTCGAATTCCAGCCCTAAAAATATTTAATTTTAAGAGTTTATCACATTGTGGCAAAAAATAAATAAAAATGAGTTTTTGTGTTAAAACGTATAAACCCTAAAATGTTTCTCGTCAAAGAGCCTAGGGAAACTCCTGAAAATCCTAGGAAGAGCCAGAAACTCCTGAAAATCCTAGGAAAGAGCCTAGGGAAACTCCTGAAATCTAGGAAGAGCAGGAAAACTCCTGAAAATCCTAGGAAAACCTAGGAAACTCCTGAAAATCTAGGAAAGAGCCTAGGAAACTCTGAAAATCCTAGGAAAGAGCCTAGGGAAACTCCTGAAAATCCTAGGAAGAACGCCTGAATCCTAGGAGAGAGCTAGGAAAACTCCTGAAAATCCTAGGGAAGCCTAGGGAACTCCTGAAAATCCTAGGAAGAGCCTAGAAAACTCCTGAAAATCCTAAAAGAGCCTAGGAAACTCTGAAAATCCTAGGAAAGAGCCTAGGAAACTCCTGAAAATCCTAGGAAGAACGAAAACCCTGAAAATCCTAGGAGAGAGCTAGGAAACTCCTGAAAATCCTAGGAAAGAACCTAGGGAAACCCCTGAAAATCCAAAGAGCCTAGGGAAACTCCTGAAATCCTAGAAAGAGCCTAAGGAAACTCCTGAAAATCCTAGGAAAGAGCAGGGAAACTCCTGAAAATCCTAGGAAAGAGCAAACTCCTGAAAACCTAAGAAAATCCTAGCAAAGCCTAGGGAACTGAAAATCCTAGGAAAGAGCCTAGGGAAACTCCTGAAAATCCTAGGAAAGAACCCAGAGAAACTCCTGAAAATCCTAGGAGAGCCTAGGGAAACTGAAAATCCTAGGAAAGCCTAGGGAAACTCTGAAAATCCTAGGAAAGAGCCTAGGAAACTCTGAAAATCCTAGGAGAGCAGGAAACTCCTGAAAATCCTAGGAAGAGCCTAGGGAAACTCCTGAAAATCTAGCAAAGAGCCTAGGGAAACTCCTGAAATCCTAGAAAAGAGCCTAAGGAAACTCCTCAAAATCCTAGGAGAGCCTAGGAAACTCCTGAAAATCCTAGGAAAGAACCAGGAAACTCCTGAAAATCCGGAAAGAGCCCAGGGAAACTCCTGAAAATCCTAGAAAGAGCCTGGAAACTCCTGAAAATCCTAGAAAAGCCTAAGGAAACTCCTGAAAACCCTAGAAAAGAGCCTAGGAACTCCTGAAAACCTAGGAAAGAGCCTCAAACAAGAGAAAATCCAGCGAAAAGCAAAACCTTCCGTTTTCAGTTTTTAAAAAAAACCATTTTTTTAGACCTTTTTTTTTTAGTTTCTTTGCAGTCTCCCAAGACCTTTTGGCGATTTATTTATCCCCTGATAATAGAGATTTAAAAAAAACAAAGGCGGGAAACCATAGTCCTTACCTGAAAGTGAATTAAAAACTTGATGACTTTTCCCAGAATTATCATCTTTCATCAACTGGATATCCAAAACCTAAAACATACGAAATTATTAAAAAAGAAAACCCCAAAAAACACAAATTTACCTTCGAATCGTAAAGGACTTTAGTTTTAAACGGATCTGGTTCGTAACAGAGGACCTTCTCTCCTCAGCGAATTTGTGTTTTAGAACCCGCATGGAAACCATCCATCACAGAGAAGTAGAAAAACAAACTCTTTTCTACTTCCGAAAAATGAACGCCAACGGACGTCAGTTTGGAAGGCGTTTCGACGTTTTATAAAGAACTCAGATTTCTCTGAAATTCTATAAAGAGAGACCCATCATGAAAAAACGTACTTTCAAATTAAAAATGAAATTTGAAATAAGATTTTGTTTTTGCACAACAAACACACAACGACGAGGTTAAACAGAAATGCGGTTAAGACGCAGAAAACGACAGTGATGCCAACTTTGATTTTAAAAAAGGGATATTTTAGCGTTAGTAGTGGGAAATCTGAAAAATCTATGTGGGAAACATTGCGCTCTGTAGGTTTTTCTTCAAACCAAAACCTCAGTCTGTCAAAAGTTGTGTTCATGTTTGATTAGTGTTATCTCGTGAAATTTAATTTTTCAAAATAAAGCTCGTATTCCAAGAATCGTGGACCTTTTTAAATATTTTTCGACCATGATAGAATTATGAGTTTTATGATTTTGTGTTTTATGTGAGAGATTTTTTTTATGTTATTTTCGTGAGTGATTAAAGGTTCAGCGATGTTTTCGAGCCTTTCGAATCAAGTTTCGGGATGGATGGGGAAAAAGGAAGGTGGAGGAGAAACTCCGAAATCTGAAGATGGAGTTCAACCTGAAGAGAATCCGACATCTCCAGTTGCCTCCATCGACGATGCTGCGGCAGGCGAAGCGAAAAAAGATCCTAGGTATCTTCTTATTTTCCTTTCATGATTTATGAAACCCACTTATTTTCAAGAAGTAGGCTTATATGAGATTCTTGATACTTTTTGTATAAGTCGCCATTCATCTTTTTTATTTGTTTGTTATACAAGTAGTATTATATTATTTTAAATTTATTAGGTATCCACTGCTTTAATAAAAACCTCATCAGCGCCGAGTGTCATAAAAACGAACTACTCTCGATTGCTGATTTTCTACCCCAAGTATTAGCCAATTACCTCACGATCGATGATCCAGTTCAATTTAAAAAAAACCACTTGAGCTCCGAATGTCAAGAAAACGAACTTCTTTCGATTGATGATCTTTCTCCTCGTGATAACCTATCGTATGAGAACCTCATGATTGATAAGTCTCCTCCATTTTAAAACCTCACCAGCGCCTAGTGTCAAAAAAATGAACTACTCTCGATTGCTTATCTCCTTCCCCAAGTCTATGCGGAGCTCACGATCGATGAGCCAGTTCAATTAAAAACCACATGAGCTCCGAGTGTCAAAAAAACGACTACTTTCGATTGATGATCTTTCTCCTCTATAACCTATCCCATGAGAACCTCATGATATGAGTCACCTCCATTTTAAAACCTCACCAGCGCCGAGTGTCAAAAAAAATGAACTACTCTCGATTGCTGATCTTCCCCAAGTCTATGCGGAACTCACGTTCGATAAGTCAGTTCAATTAAAAATAAGTACCTAAAACCACATTAGCTTCGAGTGCCAAAAAAACGAACTACTTTCGATTGTTGATCTCCTTTCTCCTCGTGATAACCTATCCAATGAGAACCTCATGATTGATGAGTCTCCTCCATTTTAACCTCACCAGCGCCGAGTGTCAAAGAAATTAACTACTACTCTCGATTGCTGATCTTCTTCCCGAGTAGTAACCTATGCGAACATCTGATTGATGAATCGCTTCTCTGTCAAAAACCGGAAAACTGCTGAAAATCCAGTCAAATTGTGGTCTAATAATCGAGATAATCGAGGAAAACCACAAAAACCAACGAATTTGGGGTTTCTCCAAATTTCCCTCTAAAAATCAGGTGAAAAATGGGTTCTAGATTATGACCCTAGAATACTAATGGAAGTCTGAAAACATAAAAAAAAAGGTTCCGCCTAATGAGGGAAGAAAAATTAATTTTTTTTAATGATCCGCGGGCCGTGCTACTCATTCGACTTGGGTTGCTTCGTTCCTTCGAGCAATAAACCTTCTACATACGAAAATTTTCTTCCGTGCAAAACGATATTAGTAGTAAACTTTGGTGAAGCATTCGTCGATGCTATTGGTTTTTTCAAGTCCTTTTTTGAAGGACAAAATACCGTGAATACTATCTTCCTCTTTGGGCTTTGACTCCATTATTGAACGTTCGATGATTCTATGTAGCAACAGTTTTCAGTGGGTAGCAGTTATGATCTAATATGCCTGAGGTTGGCCATGTTGTCATGCTTGAGGTTGATAGTTGCCACTATTCAGAGCCCACATATTGATTGACCGCAAACATTTAAATTTTAAATCTTGACCCACTGTCTGCCGAAATAGCTCTTGTACTTCATTGGAGGAATTAAAAAGATTTCTGTTTTATAAATTACTTCTCTATACTGTCTTGAACTTTTCGATTACTCTGCGTCGTCTAATCAATCAAGCAACAGGTCGGTCGCATGAGAATTCGAGATTAGGCGTTGTTAGATTTAGTTTGATTGTAGTAAAAAATTCTGTTAACTTTTCGTTTTGTTTTCGCCAGTCCTACGAAAGGAGCGAGCAGATTGGAAATGCTCGGAAATCTCGGAGGTCTTGGAAACGTCAAAACTCAAATGTCGAGCTGGCTTGGAGGCGGAATTCCGGTCTAAATAAAAACTGAAGAAGCGCCCGCGGAAGGCACTGGATCACCGACGCTTCCTGCCAGTCCTACCTCCCACCTATCAACAAAGGATCACCCACAGACAAAGACGACGATAATTCCAGGTAATCTATAATCATAACTATCTACCTCTCCGTAAGCGCGTTGTAAAATAAACACACCAAAACCCATTATTTCCTTTTTTACGGTGATTTGGACTTCAATCTCAAACATTTACATTGGACCAACGAGCAAACTCATCAAGAGTTTATAGGTCTAGACAAGCACTTTCATTTTTTATACTGACCGTAAATTAAGTTCTCGGATATTAATACTTCCTCTCCCCTAAAAGAGGTCAATCCTCAAAATTTCCTTTTATGCATAACTTTACTATTGGGGAAATAGCGGAGGATGTCTATGATCAATAAAGGACGGTGTAATTAGGTCGCCTTGGCAATAAAAAAGGGGATCCTCTTTCGCAAGCATTTCTCTCTATAAAATTGAACTTGGAGTTAAGAAATTGGGTTTCCAGTGGTCTGGAAATAATATTGTTGAACGTTTGAGTTGACTTTTGCGATTTTCCAGCGCGACTGGAGGTGCGGATAGCGATGCACACCCTCCGAAGCATCCGGATCTCCTACCGATGACAAAGATCCACCCAGGCGATGGGTGCAGGTGAGAAGCTGTATAGTAAGTGTTGTACTCTGTTCCTACATCTTACCAGAGTTGGTTTCCAAAAGATGGCTTTTCCCAGAAATCTGCATGTAAATACTTTATTCCGTCTGAATAGTTTCTTAGATTATTCAAAAAACTTTCAATCTTGGGGAGTTGGGAAAGTGAAGATTCTTCGGAGTCTCCAGGGAGCAATTGAAGTACGTTTTACTCTTGAATACGTCGTTTCTCGGAGACCGGAGCTCTTCCATTTTATCCCCTTCTGAAATCGATTTCCTTCCCGTTTCCTGTAGTTCTAATTAACATCCCCGATTCTTAAAGTTCCCCAGTTAAGTCTGTTAAAGTCTACCTAAAGCAAATTTTGTGCAGATTAGCTAATTTTGGACACCGTCTGCTGTAGTAGAGGGGTAAGAGTATTTGAACAATTAGCCGCTAAAGGGAGAATGCTGTTAAAAAATAGTCAACCTTTCCTCTAACTATATTTCTTTGTACTCTTACACCATCTCGACATTGTTACTTTTTTCCTCCATTGTTTCATTTCTCTTCTCTTTCATTTTTCAGTGTCCAAAAAGGCCATCGCGGGGGCGAAATCGTTCGGAAACTTTTTATATTCGGCCGTTAACAAAGCCGGCAAACATGTGGCAGAAGCGAGCTCGAAGATAAAGAAGAGTGTCGAGGAAAACGTGAGTAAAAATTTTGTTTTGACAGAAGCGTAGAGAACCGTCAAATTAAATATTAATTATTGTATTAAACAATTTATCGCTCTGTGGTTCGTCTTCAA
>JACGAQ010004109.1:0-19262 GCA_014119065.1 Orius insidiosus | reverse complement strand
GGCTGTAGCAAGAAAATAAATTACCAAAAAAATGGCAAAAAAATTGCAGGGTCCTGCCGTTTCCAATGCAAGCCGGGGGCGTTCATAGGTAACTTTCGCAGTTTTCATGTTTTCTCCAAACGTACCACACACCCCATGAAAATGAAAAAGAAGCTGGTCAAGTTCCCTACAAAATTGATGATTGGATCGTCTACAGACATAGTGACCATCCAAAAAACTAAGCTTTTCATGTTTAAAATCAAAGGACGTTTCCTGGCGTTGGAAGAGAAAGGGAGGTAGAAACATATCAAGGCCTAGTCATCATCTCCTTAATATCCTGGCTACAGGCTTTGTGGCTGATCGTATTTTACTTGTTTTCTGAGTCTTAAATGCACGTTCTGCAGGTTGGGCAGCACTTCTTTCACTGGCCCAAAGTCAAACGTCTTACTAAAAACCTACGTGAAAGTTGTGGACCCACAAAGATGTGAAAATGATACACCTACTATTCTGTTGACCAGAATCTCTGCACTTTCGCTCGTGGAAAAGACGCATGCCAGTAAATATTTTACAAGACAAAATTTTATATTCTATTTAGTTCGATTCCGGCGGTCCTTTATATTTAAAAAACCCTTCGAACAGCCGAATGTATGTCGTCGGGATCGTCAACCGAGGAAAAGGATGCGCCAGCGACTCTCCAGCGGTCAACGCACGAGTTTCTTACTTTTTAGACTGGATTGACTCCCAAGTTCCAAGTATAGTTTGTCAAAATTTTTCTTTTTATAAAAATTTTTTCAGGTGCAAATTTTTGTGTTAATAAATTTTTATTTTAAAAACTTCAAAGTTACCCTGAGGCTTTATTTTTGTCTAACAATTTATCGATAAATTAAAATTTTTATTTGAAACTAATAAAGGACGAAAATAAAAAAAAATACATTAAAAAACTAAATGTAATAATCCAATCATCAAACATATATAATCTCATTCCCAAGTATCAAGAAGAACTTTTTGATGAAGGCCCTTGAGTAAAAATATCAACTTGGTTTCTCAAAATGGAGCTTTGACTTTTAAACCAGCTGACTCTCAATTCCTCTCTCTTCTGCTGAGGGCTTCATCAAACAATAATATGCAGTTCTATAAATTAACACAAAACGTAAAGCTTGCAGTCACAAATGATTGTCGCCATTTAACAGTGCAAATCATTGATAATTAAACTAAAATAACTCAAAATTAATTAACGTGCTTTTTGCACGACAGGAAATACATTTTGGGTTCCAGTTAAAGGAATTCAGTCAAGGAAAGGATGCCCTTAAGTACTTGCCATCAGCATTTTTAGGGATAATTATAAGTTCTGAACGAATCCAATTTAAAAAATTTTTTTGAGATCGTAAAAAAAGCGTTGAAACGCATGTTTGAATACATTTGGCATCAAAGGGTTTAAAAATAAGGAATCAGAGATTCGAGAAACCGTTACCAAAATATCCAGGAAAAAAAATTCGGTTTTCTTAAAAAGTCGAAACCCTGAAGTCATTAAAGTGGTCGGGATTATTCCAAACTCCAGTCGCTGTCGTTCTCTTTGTATTGAAGGTTGAAGACATTTGGTACAAAATGGCTAAAAGAGAAAAGTTATCATTTTTAAAATGGTAGGTTAATGAATAATGACGAACCGGTCGAGAAGGATGCCGTTTCGATCAGAAAGTTTCGACGTCTCCGTCGTAGAATTCATCGCCAAGGTCATCGCTGATGCGGACAAAATTACCGATTATTTGGCCTTCTTTGTAGACAAGGAGAGCTGGTACGCCATCGACCTGAAACCTACAAATAAAGCTTTAAAAAAAAAGTCCTGAACCTCATAGTACAAACCTGTGGCTTATTCCAGCCGAGGAGCCAGAAATTTTGCAAAATTTGACTTTGGAATACTGCCTGGCAAGCGAATCAAGGCATCTGTTCATGATTTTGCATGCGGGGACATTCTCCTCGAAAAGATGAATGACGATCGTGACGGATTTCGCTTCGTTGTCAATCTCTTCCAAAAATTCGCTTCCGTTGGCGAGAAGTTTGACAACTCCAAAATTTGGCTCTTGACCGTTTATAAGCTGAGCGATTTCGCTCATCCTTTTTTACGGAACTCGTCCATGAACTCCTCGTCGATTTCCAATTCGTCGTTTTTCTCTTCAGCGGTGAGGCAAAGCTTTCTCGCTAAATTCAGTCTTTCAAGCTCGTCCTCTTGACGCTTTTCAGTCTCGAGTTGTTTATATCTAAAAAGAAATTTCATTGATGATAACAATCAGGACTTAAGTTACCTCTGCCAATCTTTGATGACACCCTTGGGTCCTGTATTACTGGAAACGCCATCCCTTTATTGACCTGAAATTATTTAAAAAAAAAATTTTTTTCAAGTTATTTGGAAAAAAACTATCATCAAACAGAAATTTAGCGCGTAGAAGTATAAACTCACAATCATAATGCATAATCACTTCTTCAACCTCATATTTTATTAAAACTAAGCAATAAATTCTTAAATTACCTGCGGCTCCTGAATCGGCTCTTGACTCTGTTGAGCTTTGGCCCCTTCTTCGTTTTTGCTGTCTCAGACTCATCTTCGCTACTTTCGCTGCTGCTGCAGTAATAGTGCTTCTTCTCCCCCATATTTTTATCTTCCAAAGTTGCCATTAGAACGAAAAAAACATAAAAAATAAAAACGCAACAAAAAATCTATATGTTTTGTACAAAAATTTACAAGTAAATAAACAAATGGAGGTTGTAGATAACGTTGGATCAGCAACAAGAATCAAGAGCTGCTACTTTTATAAATTCAATTTTTATACAATAATTAAAAATCTTATCTAAAAATTTTAAGAACTAAACATTATCAATTAAAATTTGTTTTCTAATTAATTTATTTGTATCAAATCAAAATAAACAACCCCTTGGTCTTTATTTTATGATCAATAAATGATATTGTGATATTTGTACCAGCTCTTAAGGATCAGTTCTTAAGAAACGTTCCTTTTATCACAGTGCCTAAGTCACGCCCTCAAGCTTCGATTGTTAAGTCGATATGGAATTTTTCTAAATTCGTAGGCTTAAAATCAAATAGTACTTTTAAATTGTCTATTTAAGATTTCATTGATTCGCTTTTTTATAATATTTTGAGTAACGAAGGTTTAATTTGTGGTTCTAACTTTCGATTTTAACCATCGATTAAATATATGAAAACATCAAAGTTTCCTTATCAAAAATGTCAAACTAGTCAAAGGTGACGGACGAATGAGTCACTTAATTAAAGGAATTTTAGTTTAGAAATCGTAATTTTTTTCGCCAAATAACGCATTTTTCGTACACGACTCGAACGATCATGACGAAAAGTTGATATAAACAAAGAACATTGCGTTGCAATGTTTGGAAATTGAAGAAATGTCAACAAGGTCTCAGCTAACAAAGGATTTAAACGGTGAGCATCGGATTTTTTTGTTTATACACGATTTTTCTTGTTTTTATAAGTGGGCGTGGCTTTTGCGGTTTCTCATTTATCTTATAAGCGTACTCTGATTCTACCGTTTTTACATTTTATCGTAGTTTTTCATGCGATTTAATTAGGTTTTAGGTCGTCATGTGGTAGATCCTTAAGTCTTCATAATATATTAGGTCTGGGTGCTCTGAGGATCTGTTCTTCGCTATAGTATATCATTAATATTAACTGATATTTGCCTCAAAAAGTCTTCATAATCCTCTTAAATATTAGAATTACTGAGATACACCTTTTTAGGCCTATGATTATTATAAAACAGTAGTATTTCTTGGACCTAAACTGATAAACGAATAACTGTGATAAACGATGATAACAGTGGTTTTGGCTGTCAAATTACAAAAATGCTAACATATACATAGGTTATTTCTTGGCTGATATATAAAAAAAGAAGAGGCTTACAAATTTGGCCTAATGGCATTGTCGTCTGGCCAACTGATTACTTATAGAAAATGCGAAAAATGGGTTATTTTTTTTTGGGTGAAAGAATGAGAAATTTACCAATTAAGGTACTACAAACACGCCTAAAGATTGGTTCTCGGTCAAGAGAGCTTTGGAATACGTCTGGTGTTAGTTGGTCTGAAAAATGTGGGAAAAAATAAGTATGTTTTGATCGAAAGACCATGGGGAAAAAAACATGCCAAAAAATCTTTAAGAACGCCCAAAAAAGGCCTCTCCTGACCATAAATTTGCAGGTAATGCCCAAAAATAGTGTAAAAAAAAAAAAAAAAAAAAAAAAAAAAAAAAAAAACTGTCGAAAACACCTTTTTAGGATGTTCTTGTTCAGGTATAGACAGCTCTAATATTATTCATTGAAGGGTCATTATTAGAGTTTATTTCTTTAAATATCTCGTTCCGCATTGCTTACTCTTCTCGGCACTTATCTTTCCAACCCGTTAATTCTTCATTGTTCGATTAACTTTTTTTTTTAATTTTAGAAAGTGTAACAACTCTTCTTGGAAAACGAATAAAAATCCTCTTAAAGAATGTAGTCAAATTAGAAACAAAAGGCGACAAAACTGAAAACCGAGTTTTGGTACGTTTTATTTTTAAAATTTTTTAATGTAACTAATTTTTTTAAAGGTTTTTTCACCATGTAGACTGTTCTTCCTTACGGCAAAGGTCCCAACGAGGGTAATTATTTTTTTAATACATATCTGTAAAAAGATTTAATTAAAAATATAATTTTAATGAGGATTACCTCATATGAGGCGCTCCGGGTACGAAGGGCGAACTTAACAAAACGTAGTTTCGAGATATTCGCATTTTAAAGTTTTATGTTACGGGCGAACTCAACAGAAAAGTCATGCCCTGGAATGGGGATTCGTAGTTAGAGCTTTGCACATATCGGTTTTTACGTATTTAAAGGGGAAAAAAGGGCGAACTTAACATAAAAATTATATGGATGTATTCACCAAGAGGTCTAGAATCTGAAAATGAAAAAAAAAAAAAAAAAAAAAAAAATTGTCCGATGTTGAGTTCGCCCTTCGTACCCGGAGCCTCATATGTTAAGTGAAACCTTGATTTCTTGTTATATGATATCTAATGCTGGGATTTAAATTTAAAATCTTAAAAATATTATTTATGAAAATAAGACCTTTTTGAATCAAATTTCATGGAAAATAAAAGGTTCCTCAAACATTTATTTTTTATTTTTTTGTGGCCTTTAATCCTCACTTAACAACCTGGCTAAAATATTGATTAATTGAGAAGAGGCGTTCTCTTTTTCTTTTATTTATAAATTTTAAAACTTGTCATTTACGAATTGTGTGTTAAAAGAAAAGTTAGTTGCTGAATTAGACCAATTGGTAGTTTTTAAATAATGTATTTTTAAAATTTGAAATATTGTTCTATCGACCATCCAAATTTAATTTAAAAAAATTTATCGACCAAACCAGGTTGTGGACCACAACTATCAAAAACAAAACAAAAAAGTTTTTATTTATTATTTATTTTTTTTAGATCGATTGTCACTTCCATTATTTAGATATAAAAGGTATTGAGACTAGAAAAGAAAACACCGTAAGTTTGATTTTGATTTTTTTGTTTTTACTTAATATAATTATTATAGTTGAGCTTCCTTATAAATGAAAAATGGTACACTTTTGTATGTCAAAATGGAGAAGTGGAGTCGATGCTTCATGCGTTATGTGCGGCGTTGCAGGTTATATTTCCAACGGTCCCTCTTCAGTAAGTTTTCAAGTTTTTATGTTTTTTTGGTTGATTCGTTTTTTAGGCAAATTGTGGACCGAGTTTCGGTGGACGGTTTCGAGCAGATAATGACAACCGCGGCGAATCAGCCGCCATGTGGAGCGTTTTCGACTCAGTATGCTTGTATGTGCGATTTCCACGGTTTACCCTACAGGGACGAGGTCTCATGGGATGTGGACACAATTTATGTAAGCCACAACACGAGGGAACTTTCGTTGAAAGATTTCGACCACCTTGAACCCAAGTAGGAATTTTTAATTTGTGTTTTTTAAATATTAATTTCTTCTCAGAGATATGGTTCCAATTATATCAGCGTTGGAACACAACAGATGGTTCACCGGTTTTCGTGCTGCGAATACCAAGTTGACTCATGAAGCGTTAGATAGAATCCTTCATGTTATTTCTAATCAGTGACTTTGGAAAAGCTAACTTTACAAAACCTCTCTTTAAAGTCGTAAGTTTTTTTCCTTTAATTGTTTATAGTAATAGTGTTTTCAGTGATTTCATTAACCGTTTGTGCGCGTCTGTTACTTCAAATAACAACATCCAACTTAACTGGATCGATATTTCGAATAATCCTTTAATTGAAGATAAAGGGGTGAACAGCCTTTGTGGAATTTTGACGAAATTGGTCCAAGGTTGTTTTAGTTAATTTATTTGCTGCAAAATTAATTTATTTTTAGAAGGAAAAGGGATTTCGCATTTAAATTTGAGCCATTGTGGCCTTACAACGAAAGGGGTCTCCCAGTTGACCCAATGCTTGACGACCCTTCGCCCGCAAACATTGACCTACTTGAATCTCAGTGGCTGCCTAATTAAAGAAGATATTGCTGTATGACCAAAATATATTTCTATCATTGTCAGTGAATACACTTATTTAAGGTTGAATATTCGTATTTACTCAGTAAAGAAGTTTCATTATTCTCACGCACTTTATTTACACACTTTTTTAAAGGTGAATATTCATATTTCCTCAGTTATTAGGCGTAAGAGCGAATAGTCGTATTTTCTTCGTTAATACGTGTATTCACTGGTATTTTGTTGTTTTGGAAACTAAAGGACCACTTGCGGTCAAATATAACGTTTTTTAATAATAGGGGGACACAAAACAGGATGAAAAAGTCTTAAAACATAGAAAAACTCACAATTGTTGTCAATTTGGCCTAAGGCCTAGGCCGAAATATGTCAAACAATTGTGAGTTTTTCTATGTTTTAAGACTTTTTCATCCTGTGTTGTGACCCCCTATTATTAAAAAACGTTGTATTCACTGGTAAATAATTAGAAAATTTCTAATTATATTTAATACGAATATATTTGTATTCGCTCCGTAAATACGAACGTATTTATGTTCATATTTACAAAATTATAATGTTTGAATATTTATATTCATATTTACGAATACGCCAAACTCTGGACGAAAATAATTTTTCTTTTGTAGGGTTTATGCAGTCTTTTGGCTGAGCCGAATGCGATAACTCATCTGGACATATCGAATACAGAAACGGTCCTCGATACGGTTTTCGGTGCTTTGCTTCGTGGCTGTTCGACAAGCCTCGTCCATCTTAACTGCTCAAAAATAGTTTCATCGTGAAAAAATCGAAAGAGATGCCGCCCTCTTTTAAGCAGTTCTTTACGAGCACACTCTGTCTCAAGTACCTGAACATGAGCCATTGTAAACTGCCGATGGAGGCACTCAAGTGCGTATTTCTTTTAAAAAATAGAAGAAAAAAAATTTGATGTTTTTTTAAAGGAATCTTTTGCTTGGGTTAGCGTGTAATGAGTCGACTGCTGGATTGGAGCTTGATTTGAGCTGTAACCAGTTGGGAAGCCATGGAGCTCATGTCCTTGAATCATGCATACATGGCGTCCGCGCCATTTCATCTTTAGACATCTCTGATAACGCCATAGAAACTGAACTTGGCGGCGTCGTTACCGCAGTCGGTCGTAACAAATCCATCGTAGAATTAAAACTCTGCAAAAACCTTCTCGGCATGAAACCCAAGCATATTTCCCCAGTCATGGACTCAATCGCTCAAACGATCCAGGTTTGCACATCAACCCAAAAGTTACAATTAACCATTTTATTTTAGGAAGACGATTGTGTCCTTGAAACCTTATCATTAGCAGACTGTAGGCTTAAAAATGAAGTTCATACTGTGATCAACGCTTTAGGGAGCAACCAATGCCTCAAATCAATAGATCTAAGGTAAACTTCTTCCTCTTTTTTTTTTCCTCTCTTTTTAACTTTATTCTTGATTTCTAAATTCAGCGGAAATGGAATGGGTGATATTGGAGCCAGACTTCTTGCCAAAGCTCTACAAACGAACTGTAAACTTAAAAGCATCTTTTTCGACCGAAACAACATCACTTTACAAGGCTATTCTGATATTTCGTATGCCATGAATAGGTATTTATAAACTGCCTAAAAGTAGCTAATAATAATATTTTTTTAAAGCAATTTTAGTATTATTTATATGGGATCTTTATTACATGATGTGCTACCCTGTATGAAGTTTTCTCCAGAAAAGACAGAGTCTGTGCTAAGTGCTATAAATAAAGCTCTTTATCGTAATTCGACTCCGGGAATAGTAAAGCGCTTAGAAGACAACATGTAAGATTTAATTTTGTTTGTGGATTACTAAAAAAAAACTTTTTGAAGGGCGCTATGGTGAATTATGGACATCAGACGCTTGAGAGGGCAATTGCTCAGACGCAGGAGACGATAAAAACGCTTTCGCAGACGAACAACGATCACGTGACTGCTATCAATGCAGCGACTGCACTTATTGAAGACGCCGATAATGCCAAACAGGTCTTTGTACGGATGCAAGATATTGCCGAAGGGGGCGATCTTGGCGGGGCAATACAGCAAAAACTAACGTCAACGTCACAAGAAATTGGAATCGCTCTGCACAAGCACTTGCATGTACGCTCACGCTTACACTCAAAGTCAAAAATAAAATTCAAACTAATTTTTTTTTAAATATAGAATCGTGTGGATGAGATGATTTCCTGTGCTGAAGAACTCTGCGGGACGACTATAATTAACGAAAGGTTAAAAGTCGAGTTAAAAGCTTCCGTCACTCCCAAATTGGTCGTCGATCCTGGTTTCTTGTCTTCCTGTCTAGTCACGCAGCCCTCGACCGAAATTACTCTTAAGGCTAGGTAATTTTGTATTTTATAAAATAATAAACTAATTATTTTTAGTGAAATGGGGCTTGCGGCTGCGACTCATCTAGCGGATAAAATCACCGACGAGGTTACAGATTTGCTCAATAAAACACAAACATCTTTGGTATGAGTCATTCTATGATAATTGTTAGTTTTAAAAAAAACCCTTTTTTTAATGATAAGATAGCATGCTTTTGTTTTATAAAATATGGGGAGCATCCTGGAAAAGGTTTTTAATTGTTTAAAATTATTTTTTAACATGTTTTTTATTATTGTTTTTAGCTTGGTGGTAAGAGAAGTTCGACTCCGGATGTACTTCGGACAATGCCGAGGCAAATCCCAGATCCTTCTCACCCGATGGTAAGTTAGTGTTTCCCATAGCAATTAAGATTTATAAGCATTCTAATGATTGATTTTAATTAATTGCTAACGATAGAAATTGGAATATTTGAATTTGGTAAGTTTTGTGTGCCTGTGAGAATGTGGGAGTTTTCTTTGGTGGATAGTATCTGAAAGATTTATTATGGAAAAATGATTTTTAGGCGACTCCTCAATTGGTGAATAGGAGGAAGAGTGTTCTTGGAAGAAAGATGAGGCCGAATTCGGTCGTAGATACGTATAGCGCAGAGCACATTCCGGATCTTCTCCCTTCGATTTCAACTTCGCCCCAAGACTCTTTGGATTCCGTCTGCGAAGGCGCTCAAAGGCTTCAGCACCTTGTGAAAAGTAGGCCGAAACGTATCAAGACACGGGCGCCAACACCGAACCATAATCCGCCGACGCTTGCCGACTCTGAAGACTTTGACCTCACTGACAATCAGAGCACCGCTAGCGATCTGAGCAGCAGCGTAGCCAAACGTCCGTGGTCCACCATCGACAAATCAGGTTCATATTCTTCATAAAAAACTTTCATTTTTACAATTTTCTCTCTAGAATTAGGAAGTGAAACATCAACTGCTGCAAACACTCCCGATTCAGCAGATACTCCGTCTCTTCTCTCTGGTAACGAATTTTAAATTTTTATATTCCATCATTCAAATTTTTTACTTTCCAGATGGTGATAAAAGGTCTGTCCGCGATATCGCTGCCACTCTCAACAAACAAGTCGGCGAAGTCGAAAAATCCGTAATCTGAGATTAAGACTCACCCCAATTTACCCCTTCCATTTAGACTTTTAAATTTTTTTAAAATCATAAACTTGTGATAGGGTTTAGGACATAAAGAAACTCTTTAGAATTTTTTTAGCAAATTTTGCGCTTTTAGCATAATTTTTTTTTTAATTTTCTTTTATATTTTATGTTTTGTTATTGTTTATTGTGCCAAATTAGGCACCTAATGGGGGGGTTTCAACCTACACAAGTTAATTTTTTTTTTGTATTTTTTCTGATAATTAATATTTAAAAAAAGTATTATTAACATATAACCACATTCCCTTTAATTTAGTGTTCCTCTAGTTAATCTATAATAATTAGGTCTTTTTTTTGTTATAATTTTTTTATTTATTTTTAATAACAGTCAATAATAAAGTCCATAATGAATAAAATTTGTCTTTTTCAAGCCATAAAAATAAAAATTTATATTTAAGTACAATCTGGACGGACTACATCACATTAAATAATACTGGAGACGATTTTTTATGTCACTTCAGGAATGGAATCAGGAAGTCCTAAAAGTTGAAGAACTGGGATATGTATTTTAAACGGAAAAATTAGTTGAAAAGGTTTTATTATAGCAAGACTGAGAGAAACACCCGAAAATTGGTTAAAAAAGGTAAAAAGGAGTTTCTGGGCCAGAGAGATGAGGGCTTGAAGTATGTACAGGGTGCTTCTACCTGAAATAAGGGCCAGCCTGTATTTAGGTATGTTATTAATTTGTAGAGAGGACCCCTCCTTAAATCCTACTGGGCTGAGGCTGGGCAAAAGTCAAGATCGAGTTCGGTCTTACCATGGAAAAGCCCAAACCTAGGGTTGATCCAGAAGTAGTAGGACTGATTTTCTGTAGCGCGAACGGAGCGTCGTAGGGGAGCGGCTTTTTGGATGTTGTTTAGGAGACATTTGGAGCACACTCATATTTTTTCAGCCGCTTGGGGGCAGTAGTTGAGACAGTACGTAAGTTCCTGTGAACCTCTACAGTGTGACCTCGTCGAAGCCCGAGATGGAGAAAAATAATTTTTAGGACTAATGGCTATTAAAAAAAAACTAAAGCCGTGAGGTAAAAAATTCTTAATAATCTTCAAATAACACCCTTCCGCTTCGCTACACAGCTTATAACGCCTTTTCCATCATCAAACGCCTTGGAGAAGTCTTCAGGGATGGTGTTCAGAACCTCGGTCGTAGCGTCTTGAACCTCCTGGATTAACCCGTAACGGTGTCCTTTCTTCGTCCTGACTTCTCTCCGCCGCGCCGGACTTTTTCCTGTTCCCCCGAGTGAAAAGAGTTCTGAAAGAATACCGTTACGGATCAATCCAGGAGGTTCAAGACGCTACGACCGAGGTTCTGAACACCATCCCAGAAGACTTCTCCAAGGCGTTTGATGAATGGAAAAGGCGTTATGAGCTGTGTAGCGAAGCGGAAGGGTGTTATTTTGAAGATTATTAAAGAATTTTTTACCTCACGGCTTTAGTTTTTTTTTAATAGCCATTAGTCCAATAAATTATTTCTCTCCATCTCGGGCTTCGACGAGGTCACCCTGTAGAGGTTCACAGGAACTTACGTACTGTCTCAACTACTGCCCCCAAGCGGCTGAAAAAAATATGAGTGTGCTCCCAAATGTCTCCTGAACAACATCCAAAAAGCGCTCCCCCCTACGACGCTCCGTTCGCGCTACAGAAAATCAGTCCTACTACTTCTGGATCAGACCTATTTTTTCCTAAACAAGTTCCTAGAAGTGCCATAAAATAGGCGGAATTGTTTACTTTTTCCAAAACGTCATATTTTGCAAATTTGGAGTTTTTGGCGAGTTGAAAATTTTGGTGACTTTCTGCTTCATGTCTTCGACATTTGGTGATGAAATGGAGCTTAAGCTTAAGTTTGAACGACTGAAAAAAAAGAAAAATTATTTCTTGAATTTTTTATTATTTTAAATTTTATACCTTGAAGAAGGTGTCACAGGAGTTGAAAAACGTCCTTCAATCTCTTTTATCATTGTGGTCACTGTCACAACATTTATCGTCAAAGCTTCTTTACAAAAACTTTCCAAAAGTCTGAAAAAAAATAAATATAAGGTTTCTCAAAATATCATAAACTGAAAACATATTGCTAAACTATGTGGGTCAGCGATCAAAGTCTTCGACTCGACCAGGATGTCTCAAAAAAGAGAAAAAAAGTTACCTTAATGTTGGTAACAAAGTTGAATTTATACAATTCTGTGATACTTCTAAAAATATCAAATTTGAAAAAGATTCGACTAAAGATGCTGCGACTTCCGACCGTCGCGGATGTTTCAGGTCGAAACCTGCTTTGGTTATTTTGTCCAATTCAGGAAAAACGGCTAAAAATTAAGGAAAATAATAGTATTTTTTAATAAAGTTTTAATTTACTTTCTTCGCGGAAGTTTGGTCCGGATTTGATCCCAATTTTTGTGAGAGATGAGACAATTTGGGACATCACGAGTGCATCTTGAAGAGAGGAAGGGTCATCGACGACTGTCCTGACTTGAAGATATGTTTTATCTAATATTTCTTTTTTTGGCAATGTTCTAATATTAAGGCGTAGACAGGAAGAGTTGAGATTCGTACAGATCTAAAAGGAATAAGAAAAATAAATAATTTCTAAAAAAAAAAAATTGTACATGTCAGGATCGCTAGCTAAGGTGATCAAAGCTGGGCTGATGCGGGTTGAGATGATTTCTTCAGGGCACAATGTAATAGAGTCTGCAATAAGTTGTGAGGTCGCCTTTTTTACACTGGCCCTTTGATGAGCAACCCCTTGCCAAAGAGCTGACATCAACATCGTCGAATAGCTTTCAAAATCGTCTTCAGGGTCAGCGATTTTCGCAAGTTGACGCACAGTTACATGTAGAGAGGTCAGAGGTGCACTGCAGAGTCCCAAAGAGGTCAAAAACCTCCCAAGAACTTGCCCGATTTCAATTTCTCCACCCTTAAAATAAGAAAGTGCTTCTAACCCAACATTTTAGATAAACTTACCTGCAATGTAGCCAAAATTCCAACGCAAAAAACAGTTATCACTGAAAAAGGAGGAAACTCTCCGTTCTCCATATTTATAAGTCCTTTTTCAATAACAGTTAATTTATCTAAAAATATATTCTTGACCTAAAAAGAAAATTTATTTATTAAGAAGAAAAAAAAAAATTCATCTGTACATGTCGAGTTGTAAACGTAGTTCCATATCCAGCGGTGAGGCTTTGAAAAAGTGAGATAAAGGACAAAATCAGATCTTCTCTTTCAGGTAAAACAAGATCGACGATTTCCAGTATTTTTGGAATGCTGATAAAATAAATTAGAATGAAATGAAATGGAAAATGGATTTTACAAGAAATCGATGACCCATGAAAGCTGCGGCCAAGGTGAGAGCTGTTGAAGGCAATAATCAAAGGCGCCGATTACAGCTCCTAAAGGATGACGATCGTAAAACAAAGATGGATCTGAAAGTCCTTTGCAAACTGCCGTAAATCCAACTCCTGAAAAAAAAAGAAAACAAAAAAAAAGAAAGAAAAAAAAAATCTCCGTATTAAAAAGGTTTATATTTTAATTTAATTGCCAGCCGAATAATACTGGTATGGAGCAGGCCCTGACGGGAACTTCCTCAAAATAGGGAAAATTTGAGGAAGTTAAATATAGGTTAAAATTTTAACTTACTATACTGTGGAGGTGGTGTGTCAGGACCTATCGATTCAACGACAGTGTCCGCAGAAGCCGAAAACATGACTAAATACGGCAAAATTTGTATCAAACCTTTTATAAGATTACAAGAAAGCCCATCTTTTTCTTGATTCTTAAAATAAAACGTGATTTTTTTTTTTACAATGGATTGACAACAAACCTGGACGTTTTTCTCTAAGAGCTTTAGAAGTCGAGGAACCAGATTTGTGTGAAGGACGTTTGTTTTAAATGACCATCGTGCGACTACTGGAAGAAGAACTTTTTGTATGACTTTAACAACGTTTTCACTTCGATCTGATAA
The DNA here is from genome assembly GCA_014119065.1 of Orius insidiosus. Lineage (NCBI taxonomy): Eukaryota > Metazoa > Arthropoda > Insecta > Hemiptera > Anthocoridae > Orius > Orius insidiosus. The sequence goes on along the minus strand of JACGAQ010004109.1, from coordinate 5,233 downwards.
GCACTTTAGAGTCAATTCTTCAATCTGGAATAATTTTAATTTATGAAATAACATAGCAGAAGGCAGGGCAAGCTCTCCCAAACTGGAAAATTAAGAAGAAAAATTTGATTACTTCTACGTATTTATCGGTGGTTATTTGAAGTGCAATGACAGCAAGGCTAATAGCAGACTGGGTGCGAACTTGTTCGTCTCGGTCTTCCAAAAGCTGCTTTAGCATCGATATTAAAAAGGAATCTCGAAGTTCGCTCTGAAAATAAAAGTCCTTACTTCCGTACATACAGGTACATTTAATATAATACTTACATTAATAAAAGGTGAAATGTGCGCACAAGCTTGAGCAATAAGAATCCTTTTTTCTTGATATTTTTGACCCATAGTTTCAGAAAATTGAGATAAAATCTGACTGTTAAGAGATTCGTCGTTAACATTTTCGGTCAATCTGACTATCCCTGAAATAAGGGTTGAGGGTTAAATTAGGGATTCTTGAAGTTTAGGGCCCCATGGATTCCTAAGAAGTTTGGGAATCCCTAGATTAAATATTAAAGATTGGTACGGGATTTTCGCAATAAGGATTTTAGTTGTCAAACTATAAGTATTGGTACCTGATAGGATTAAATTTCGGTCGTCTTGATTAGGACGTTTTTTGAGATTAAGGAGGCAGTGAACCAGCGAATCTTTCATCTTTTCGTCTGGGTGGAGTCGTATTATGCAGACAAGGATCGGCACAACTTTCGGAAGCCATTCACGTTTGTCTGGAAGTTCTGCAAGAATCGAGGAAAGTGAACGACCCAATGAGGAGACAAGAATGTCCGTTGTTATAGGACCTTCTTCCACACTCAGACGCGGAAGATGCGACCAAACTTCACCTTCAAACCCACTACAGAAATACTAAATAAAAAACAAGGCATAAATTCAATAACATACGAAATATTAAGAGGTTTTACATCTTCAATTTGGTCTTTTTTAAGATGAGTATTTTTGGTTAATTTAGGGCTTTCTTCAGTTGAAATTAAAGATAAGGTTTCTTCTTTTTTGTAACTAATATCAGAAGAGATATCATCTTCGATGTCCATTTCGATAGTATCATTGAATGCCATCTTCGCCGAGTCGATTTCGGTGTGATTGATTTCTTCAAAACTTCCGGAAACATCAGAACGATTGGCAGGTTCTACGGTTAGAGTTTCTTCGCTTTGTATTCCAATTTCTTTTGTCATTTTTTCATTTTCAGTTTGAAATTTTTGGTTTTCAGTTTGTGTATCCACCGTGACTGTATTGGACTATTTCTTTGATGCCGACTCTGTATAAATGAAGAAGTTGTGCAGGTTTGGACATGTTGAGACCAACGTCGTCCCAGTCTTCAAAGTCTTGATCTTCATTTTCATCGGAAAAAGTGATCGAGGTCAATCGATAATTTCGCAAAAGAAGATATTCATTTATTAAAAAATTCAACGCCCTCTGCTCATGAGGTTTGATTGGGTCGCATTCAACTGATTTCGGACTATTTGTGCCTTCCACTACAAAAAAAAAAAAAAAAAGTAAAGAAACAAGGGCGGCAAATTGCAAAATACCTGTCGCACCAGTCAAATTGGCTCTCAGAGCACTTATGTCTCTCTTGCTTTTCGCAGTTCAAATTCCAGAACGGCAACCTTTTCGTCGGCAATTCGCTCACCATCTTCAGAAAACCGCGTCATATCCAGCGAATCTAAAGTCGCTTGACTCGATGATCTCGCTAAACAGAAGAAGTTATTTTAGACAAGTAAAATAAACAAATTGTTATTTATCTTTGAAGTAAAGGGACAGTCATCACACTTATCAGAAACTCACGGATTGTCGGTAAAACGTCGAGTTTTGACTGATTCTCAAAATTGACCGGGTTGGAAAAGAACTCCCTCAGTTTGGGCAATTCCCTTCCAGCTTCTACGAGCTCCGTGTGAAGTTCTAGAGCCGTTAGCCATAATTTATCTTTTAAAAGTTTAGCGGCAACGTCGTTGTACGAAATCTGATGCAAGTTCTCCTCAAGTCCATCGTATTCCGATTGCTTAAATGGGTTCTCCATTACTTCCGGAAACGCCAACAAGAAAACATTAAATGATGTTTTTAGTCAAAACTACGTCGAAATTTTCATAACGGGGAAGGTGTTGTCACTTTCGTAACCTTCTAATCAGCTGATGAAAATAACTGTTAACATTCGTACTATGTGATGTCTCTATGACGTCACAATTAAAACAGAATCGCTGGACCCAGAGATAATGTTGTTTTTTGTAACTTATGAAGTATTTAAGGATTTTAAGTACTTTTCTAGGTTTTTTTAAGCTTTTCAGTAGATTTTTCGGTGTGTACTCTATAGCAATCTTCGGTTTTTTTGACTGGGAAACCATATTTTTAGGTTTTTGTCGGTTTCCCTTCGTTTGCTAACACAGAAACATAATTTTTAATGGATTTCCAGTAGTTTTCCTAGGTTTTTTGACAAATTTTTGTTAAACCGTGATTTGCTTAAAAAACTTCTTTATTAAAAAAGTGAAAGCAAATTTAAACTTATAAATAATTTATAATTATCGTTTGTTATAAAATGTTAAAATAAATTCATATAAGTTTTTAAGGAACGGCATATTTGACTTCGTCGAAAGCTTTTCGCGCTTTTTTGAGCTGCTCGTTCATTGTAAGGAGATCTTTAACTCTAGCGTATTTTCGCTGGTCTTTTCGCACTAGAAAAATGATGTCTTCGACTTGTACTCGACCTGTTCGGCCGATTTCCATCGCTTTGTGGGTCTAAAAGAATAACAAAAAAATTAAATACTTTTTTCTCACTTTTTTAACTTACCAAATCAGTGATATATTCTATGACAAATCTTCGAGGAGGTCGACACTTTCGGTGTATGGGTTCTGATCGTCGCCGAAGCCGTACATCATGCAGCGTAGCTCTTTTGAGAAAACTCTTTTCTTACTCGTCAACACGACTCCTTCGGCTTCTTCATCATCAAACTAAAAATTAAAAAAACTTCAGCATCATATTTTGTAAAATATAAGCAATAAATGAAAATGTAAAAAAAAAAAATTAAAAAAAAATAGTTTTACATTGTTTACCGGTTCGAACGTATCATCAGTCATTTTTAATACAAATAAGAGCTTCAATTGAAAGTTAAAAAACCAGAAATGTGAGGAAATATCAAATAAGATGAAGAAGAACAACCACAGAGTAATATAAGTACTATCGTCGTAACAACAACAAATTACAAAACGAGGTTATAAAGACTCCGTAGGTATAAAGTAGGTGTTGTATCGACGTGACGTCACAGTTGGTTTAGTACAAGTAAGATTTTGTAAACTAGTGCTTGTAAATTACTTTATTTTACTTGAAAATTACTCAATTACTTTATTTTTAAATAAGTGAAATGGCTATTCCGAAATAATCATAGGAAAAATTGTCGTGACGAGTTTCGATGTTTTCGGATTTGTTAAAACTTTGGACTTTGAACGAAGGTTGAACCTAAAAGAAAATTAAGAACGTAAAAAAACTGAAAGATTTGTAGCGTCTCCATTATGACAACGATTTTCAACTCTACCTGCTCTGGACCTAGAGTGATTCCCAACGGGGGCGGTACCGCCCCCCTGGGGGTGCTGGAAGTTACTGGGGGGCGTTAAGCAACATTTGGGTGATAGGAGGTGCAATGGTTAAGTGGCTGGAGCCCTTTTTTAAAATTTAATTTTAACTTCTATCTACACCGATCTCAACTTTATCTGTGGTTCCGGCCGGTCGTAGCATTTTTCCGGTACACTTTACGGCCACAGTTTTGATCCGATTTTCACCAAATTTTGACACAAATTTCTTTAGCCGTGAAGAAGAATGTAACAAGGGCGATTTTTGAATTTCGAAAAAATGGCGGAGATATGTCTGTTTGAAATTTAAAAAAAATTCGCTTTGGTCCGATTTTCACCAATTTCACCTATTACTTCTTATATTTTTTAAGATTTTTGGTGTAAAAAAATTGCCACTTTTTAATTATTTTTTTAGTAGGGAAAAATTTCATACTCCTACCCATTACGAGAGACATCCTAGGCCAAAGAGCCCATTATTTCTACCTTGACACTTACAAATTTTGGAAAAAGAACTTAAAAAATTTTTCAAAAAAAAAAAAAAAAAAAAAATGAAAACACGCAAAATTTTTCGAAAAACTAGTGGCATCTAAACGGGTAGTATGCAAAACGCAATATTTTGTAAAATCATCAATAAAAACATAAAGGTATTCTTTAGAATCCTTTTTCCCACTTAATTTACCAGTGGCATCTAAGTGAAGGGTATGCCAACGTTCAGAAACTTGAGTATCGGGTTAAGTTGAATTTGTCAAGGACCTGAATCTGTTTTCGACGTTTTTGCACACAAGGCAGTTATCGACAAATTTGCGAACATATTTTGCCATATGTTTCAAACCAATAATGTTGGTATAATGCTTCTAAAGTTTTCTCGTATCCGAGATGAAAAATAATCATGAACATTTGAAACTACAGCATATCGAAGGGAATGGACTATCGGGAGAGGTCTAGTGCGGGTACATATCTTTGAACTTTACGGCGCAGGATACCAATGCATTCATAGGTGTTTTGCAGGTCTGGATGTATTCCGTCATTGCCTAACTTTTGAACAATTTCGAAATAAATGGAACAGTTTGTTGGGCGGTAAGCAACCAGTCAGTAGAAATTGCTGTTAAATCCACACGTTTTTCACTGGATTCCACACTACGAGAATCTTTAACATTTCGCCATTTCCCATGTGGTGCTCAAGAAATTGCCCAAGTGGCATCCCATCCCTCTTCCGATGAGACGTTGGTTGAGAATTCGAGGATTTGCCCCTCTTCAGGATCTGAGTCCACCATGTGGACTGGAGAATTATTAACGACAATTAAAATAATCAGTCTTTATTAAATTTCTCGAGAGTACACTCCCCCTTGACGAAATAAAAGCTATGCCTAGTTATTTTTGTGAGGCTGTAGCAAATGTCCCACGTAGAACAAACAGAATGTCTTTTCTCAATAAAAAGAAGCTAATTTTCATGGAGGCTTAAGTAGGTACAACCTTTGTAATATTGAATTATTAAATGGGTATAATGTGAAAGAAGAGAAGGGTATGAAAGGATATCCCACAGTTATAAACGGGTTGAGTGAGGATTGGACGTTGTACAAATATTTGCCAGCTCCAGAGCCTTTTCGCAAAGGAAATGGTTCAGTGGGTCGTTCTG
>JACGAQ010004108.1:0-19265 GCA_014119065.1 Orius insidiosus | reverse complement strand
CTCGAAGAATATGTTATTAATAAATTAATAATTTAATAAAATAATTTTTTTAATGTGATTTTTTTTAACTTTGTAGGATTATAATATTAGTCTTTTTTTAAACCTTGAGATGTAAGCAATAAATTACCCCTCAAACAAAAAATGAGACCACCAAATCCCACCCCACTTGATATTCATTCTGGCTGGGCAACCAAGAAGTGGAAATTGTTAAGTCATACAAATATCTAGGCGTTTATTCTCATCTGGTCTGTTCTCCAATGCGGCCAACGATATGGTCAAAAAGGCCCAAAATGCCACCAGTTCAGTCTTGCACCTCTTGGCTAACTCGAAATGCCATTCATGGGAATCCAGAATTCGCTCTTTGATTCCATAATAGCGAGCACTCTCCTTTACTGCTCTCCGGTGTGGTCGCTCCGATATTTAAACGACGTCGAGGTCGTCCAAACTAGATTTTACAAAAGGCTTCTTAACCTCCGAAATCTACCTAGCTATGCTGTTAGGCTTGAAACGGGGTCATCCCATCTTTTATTAGAATCATTAAATACAGCATTATATGGCTTTGCAAAATTCTCAAAATGCCAAAAGACGCCTCCCCCGTCTTGCCTACGACCGTCAGTACGCTCTTGACAGGAGCGATTCTCGTCCCTGAACTAACTGGGTCTCTCAAATCAAAAAAATCTTCGTCGATTATGGGTTCTCTGAAATCTGGAACTCGCAGGACCCCAATTTTGCCCTTAAAAGTGAAACGATCAGAGGCGATCCAGAGACTGCATATCTTGCTGACCTAGAAGCTCGCTCCAATACTAGTTACTGTCCTTTATATAAATCCCTTTCCCTTGTCCCTAATTCCGTTCAGCCATACCTCAAAAAAATTTCCATCCACATCGTCCGAGTTCAGGCTCAGGTCGCTCTCCAATGTTCGCCAAATTTTGAAACTAAATGGTGACAAGTATACATGGGACCGAATGAAATTGCACGGTTTGTAATATGAAAAGTAAGGAAGATTTGTCACACGTTCTCTTTTATGCAGTGCTTACACCTTTTTACGTCCTCCAAATTTTAATGGTGAATTATCCTCCTTCCTCTCAGATGCTAACGGGGCCGATCACCAATTGTTCAAGTTTCTGAGATCGGCTATGCTTGTTAGATCTTTATAACGTCGGAATCTAGTATTGATTAATCGCTTATGAACGTTTCCACCTTGTCTCTATGAATTTATAATCAATCTTCATCTTTATTTTCTCGAATGGTTCTACTGTATTTTATTTCTTTCTTCTGATCTTTCGTATTGACAGAGTTTTTTTTTCTTTTCTTTCTTCATTTTGCTTCTCAAGAAAGTTCTTTCATTTTTTCAACTAGTCTAATTATCTAATTTTCACTCATGTAAATATATATGTACACTTGCCATCCAAACTCTATGTACAGGGAAGCCTAAAACAAAAAAAAAACTATCTATTCTATTCTATTCTAAATCCCACCACACTTGCAAAGCAAAACGCTCGTTCGAGATTTTCTTTGCTTTTTTGATTGATTTGTCTGTGTTTTACTCTTATTTTTTCTGACGTTTACTTGATATTTTACGTAATTAAAATCTGTCCACACTTGATGAAAGTAAAGCGATCCCAAAAAGGGACCACCGTGCATTCTGACCCCCCCCCCCCCTTATTTTTAATTGGAAAAATAAAATAATTAAATTGTTTTTTAATATCTAAAGAAATATTATAATTATTAAAAAATACTATCTTGGATGAAACAAATGAACTTAGAGTTGTTATAAAATATTTTGATTCGATCTGTTAGCTTTTATCTGAGTGTGTTAGTTCGCATGATATTCCGCATCTCACAACAGCGGCAAATATACCCAACTTCTGCCGACAAGAAGACATTTAAGAAGCTTGGGCGGGGTTCAATAAAGGCCCTCATTGAAAAAAATGATGGAATCATTTTCGTACGATGGAGAGACAGTGGGTCAGTCTCCATCGGATCAACCGACTACGGAGCCCACTGTCAGCCGTTAACGTTGGTCGGCTGAAAGAGTAAAAAAAACATTTCTAATGAATGCATGCGGTGGCAAAATATACTCCGGAATCGTAGGTACGGATCAAATGGATGCAAACATAAGCATATACAGAATCGGCCTCAGCAGCAAGAAGTTTTACTAGCCAGTTTTTACTGGATAGTGGATTCTATGATACGCTTAGATAACTTTCGACTGTATAAATCATTATCACATCTGCAATTTCGACGAGAAATCGCGACATCGTATTATTATTATCAAATACTCGATACCCCAAGTTCGTCCGGGACCCATCGCACCATTTCGCTCTCGAATATTGACCTCAACAAGATTTGACAGCGTAAATCATTTTATTAAAAAAAATTGCACCGGACTGCAAATTTGCTGCAGCAAAACTTCAATTTTTTTATATCAATATAGAAGATTATATCAATAAAAAAGCACTTATGCCAATAAATCCTTCAGCGAGTCGAGGTCAACAAATTCGTCCATTTTTGATAGGTTATAGCTGGCGCACACGAGGTTATACCGACATACGAGGTGTGGCTATTAAATAACCGGACTGATGCTACTGTCAGCAAGTGCGAGCGCGACGCGACAAGTTTAAACATGATTTAGTCGGAGGGTCCTTCCCCAACTCCTCGCTAGACAATTCTTCAGGTCGCTCTGTTCGACTGTAGGAGTCGATTAAAGTAGTGTTCGCATTAGTGACGCGTCGGAAAAATGCCAAGTAGTCAGATGGAAAAACGAGTTAACCGAAGTTAAAAAAATTTTTTTTTTTTGAAATTCGGCATCCCAGTGTTGCAACATCCACCGTACTCCCGACCTTGCCCCCTGTGACTTTTTCTATTCCTAAGGTGAAATCGGCGCTAAAAGGAACAAGATTTAAAGGGTGGAAGCAATTAAGGCAAAAGCGACGGAGGTACTGAACCAGCTAACAGAAGAGGACTTCCAGCACTGCTTCCAACATAGAAAAACGTATGGAGCGGCGTAGTGATCGCCAAGGGGAATATATGAAGGAGATTAAACTTCGAATGCAATTGGAGACGAATAAAAATTGTTATGACTTCAGTCCGGTTATTTAATAGCCACACCTCCTAGCTACCTCTCTAAGATTAAGCAGGCACTTGAAAAGAGAGCTAGTGTGCCTCGAACATGTCCGGACATGCGAAGAAAGGCGTAGAATTTTTTAAGTGACTCCATTATAAGATCCCAAAAGGGACCACTGGACGTTAATGGGTTGTGAGCCTCCTGGCAGAACACCTCCCAAACTTCTTCACTTGATTGTTGATGTAATGTCAATGTTAGAGCAATTCAAAGAATATCGAGCCACCTCCACTCAATTGTGGTCTTCAGTACCTCAGTGTAGTGTCGGAGATATCTAACGGTCTCAAGTCGACTATTAAACTTAAATGATCATAAGCATATTCATTAGAGCATTAATTTTCCTGTAAACTACATTTCTTATGGTTTAGGAACTGCAACATGATTTTTCTATTCGAAACCGACCCCTAAAAAAAGAGGGGAGGTTAGACATAAATTTAGCCGTAACATCGGGGGCAATTGCGGCGGGTGTAGGCTTCGCCACAGTTGAGGAGGTACTTGGAGCGGCGGACATCCCGTTTATGTCGAACACCATTAAAAAAAGAAAATTGGCTGAGAGAGGGTAAATTGCATAATATAGAGAGTTTTAGCAACTCGTGTTTGGTCCATTCGTAATACGAATAGAAATCCCGAGTAGCCTATTCGGAGGTTCCGAATTTAGAGTTTTAGTACTCGTAGCACGAGTAGAGCTAGCGCTCCAAGCGAATTATACGAAGCTGAGAACAGTCAGGTTTTGTTTGTGTAACCGTCCCGTGAAGCTTTAATTTTTCTAATTTTAAATTTTAAAATGGATTTAGAAAGTTTAGATGAAGTGTTGGACGAGGAAACGTTCGAGAATTGCTAATCTTGAAGCGTTTGGCGAAAGGAGGTAAGTTCTCTAATTTCTTAGTGCTATGGTTGGATGGGCTTAATCTTCGTTATTTTAAGTTAAAAAAAATATTATTTTAGACATGTTGGAGTTCCTTCGTTCAAGATGGACCTCAATCTTCTCGAAGAAGAAACCTTTAGATCTATGTTCAGGTTCAAGCGGGACGACATATCCAGGCTAAGTGATGCCTTAGGGCTTCCCCAGTTGTGAACTGTGGGCATAGATTGTCAGTTTCTGGTAAGTTTTTTACACGTTTTAATTTCCTGAAGTTTCTAAAACTTTGTATTCTAGCGGAAGAGGGTTTATTAATTCTATTAAGAAGATTAGCGTACCCATGTGGCCGGGGTTGGCCCATCTCTCCAAGTCCGGGGAGCGGAGTGAGTGGCGGAATGTGTCCCTCGTGTCGGACCGCGGTCGGTACGTGTCACCAAGAACGAGGTGGACAGGTGCCGGCCGCGAGGCGGCCGCTCGGCGCCGGACTCCGAACACGGCGACACGTCTCCGACTGACAAGTGTGCCGGATTGAGGCGGCAATGTCGGGGGCGTGTCGGTGGTGTGTCGGTGGCCGGGGATGTCGTCGGGCTGCCGCACTGTGGCGGCAGGTAAGTCGCTCAGAACGAACACGGCCGCCACAGTTCCGGCACGAAGGGACATGCGCAGACGCACTGCGCACGCCTCACGGGTACCCTAATAGGAGCCCGGGCTGGGGAGTGCGCAGTTCGATTTCGACAGCCAACCGGGCAAGTCACTCTGCACCCCCGTCTCCGGCAACGCCCCCTTGTGTAAAGTAAACGGTGTTTTATTTCGTATCCTTGAGTCCTATCCACACTGGTGTCAGGTGTGGGTGCTTCGAGGCGGACGAGGTTGTCCCAGGAGCTGCCTCTCTTTCGTCTTCCTTCGCCTAGTCCGAGCCCTCCGAATCCCCTCGGTACTCGGTTCGTAGGTCGGGTCATCTTGCGAAGTGGTTGTGGCCGACTCGTCGAAGGTGATCGCCTTCCTTCTCGGTCTCAATGAATATGGTGCCGTCGTCCCCGCTCGTCCCATGGTGCCGAGGGTGCTCCGGCGTCGAGGTGGCTTGTGGTCGAGAGGGTTCCGCGGCGACGCGGACTCCCGTCGTTCCTCCTCTTCTGGGATAACGGTCGACTCCATTGTTAGATTGAAGGAACTTTCCTCCCTCGGCGTTGCTTCGATCGGAGGTGAGGTTTGCGCCGGTGTAGAGGCGGCTTGCGGCGGCTCCATCATCGTCTCGAGGAATTGTCTTGGCGATTCCGTGGACGCCCGTAGTGTCGTCTCTTCGTTTGGACCTCCTCTCCAACTCGACCCGTTATCCTCCCCCTCTGGCGGTGACGTCACCCATCATCTATCGTCGCCTCCTCGTCCTGCGCCGGCTTCAGTCGCTCAATATTCACCGCTTGCAGTCCTCTCGGTCCTCTTACTCGTTGCAGAGAAGTTCCATGACATAAGTGCTGATTTTAGAACAAAACTGACTATGGATAGCAGCTCCAGATCGCTTGACTTTGCTGTCAAGATAATCTTCGAAGTCGGTCCTCAGTCAAGACAAGTCAAGCCCAATCAGACTGATAGGAGCTGGGTCTTTGTCTTCTACTCAAAAGAAGGGAAAAGGCATGTCGTTGTGTCGACCTATAAGGCGTTGGGGGCTAGCTATACAGCAGAAGAAGAATCCCCAGACAGTACTTGACTGTGAAACAAGCCGGGCTGTTAGCCGTTGAGAAGTTTGCTGAGCTTGCTGCCCTCCTAGTGGCTGAGGGGCACATTTGCCTAACACCTTTGGCTGGTGCTGTGTTCTCAAAGGACTCAGTCTCCAGGATGGCTGAAAGGATGAACACCACTGTCGCATCTGTACTTTATGATGTTAATGTGTCTTGCCAGAGTGGTGCACAGTACCTCAACAGGTCCAAGATAGAGTTTGCTATTGCTGCCGTCGTCTCCCTCATCAAAGGTATGAAAGATGCTAATCAAAGAGGTGCATTGATAAATAAGCTCACTAAGCAGTTTACTACTGCTGGGAAGAAGATAAATGACGATGTCCTGAGCATAGCATTCGAGTATGCACTAGGTGGATTGCCAGCTGGTTATAGCTCTGCAGACCTGATATCAAAGTATGATGGTATCCAGCTGAATAGGTTGGCATTAAGGCGTATCGAGTCCGGCTCCATGATGGTCTCCAATGTTGATGCTCCGATGATGATGGGAGGCCTGGATGTTACGTGCCCAAAAACGATTTAATCCCGTCCTTGTCCTTGGGCACCGGGAACTCTCGAATGGCCTTCAGCTTCTCAGGGTCCGGACGTACGCCTTCTGCCGACACTACGTGACCTAGGTAGCGTACCTCGGACATCGCGAACCTGCATTTCTTTGCATTCAACCTCAGATTCGCCTCTTCCAACAGTGCCAGCACCGCGTCTAATTTCTTTGCGTGGCTTTCAAGGTCGCTGTTTCAAAATGTCCTGCAGCAGCAGCACGCAGGAGCCAACTTACTTCTCAAGTGAATAGATAAATGTACAAAGAGATAATTATCGAGACATTAGAATTAAGTGAAACTAAAAGCGCCATCACTATAACTGTCGACGATTCTTTTACTTATTATTCATCTTTGGATTGTTGCCCCCTGTGTGGTTCAGTGTACAGCAAGCCGCAGAGAATAGCCTTAAACAAGTACAAGTCAACTTTAGAGACCAATTCCAGGGTTGCTGGGTTGTTAGCGTATAACTACACAGGCACAGCTGACGTGGAGGATATAGCCGAGAGAATCCGCAGAGACACAGCCTGCATACAGTCAGATATATATCATCAACTGCAGATTATTCTAGTTGGTGAAGATGCAGGAAGCAACTGCAGAAGACTGTATAAAGAAGGTTTCAGGGGATGTCAATAGCGAGGTGTACAAAGTCAACCCTCAGACTCCTGACTCGCTCAAAAAGCACGTCATCTCCAAAACTTACAACATAATAGGGATATCAGCTAATGACTTCGTAAAGGGTTCACAACAGATGGCGATTGATTACACACGCGTTGCAGAGAAGTTCCATGACATAAGTGCTGATTTTAGAACAAAACTGACTATGGATAGCAGCTCCAGATCGCTTGACTTTGCTGTCAAGATAATCTTCGAAGTCGGTCCTCAGTCAAGACAAGTCAAGCCCAATCAGACTGATAGGAGCTGGGTCTTTGTCTTCTACTCAAAAGAAGGGAAAAGGCATGTCGTTGTGTCGACCTATAAGGCGTTGGGGGCTAGCTATACAGCAGAAGAAGAATCCCCAGACCAGTACTTGACTGTGAAACAAGCCGGGCTGTTAGCCGTTGAGAAGTTTGCTGAGCTTGCTGCCCTCCTAGTGGCTGAGGGGCACATTTGCCTAACACCTTTGGCTGGTGCTGTGTTCTCAAAGGACTCAGTCTCCAGGATGGCTGAAAGGATGAACACCACTGTCGCATCTGTACTTTATGATGTTAATGTGTCTTGCCAGAGTGGTGCACAGTACCTCAACAGGTCCAAGATAGAGTTTGCTATTGCTGCCGTCGTCTCCTCATCAAAAGGTATGAAAGATGCTAATCAAAGAGGTGCATTGATAAATAAGCTCACTAAGCAGTTTACTACTGCTGGGAAGAAGATAAATGACGATGTCCTGAGCATAGCATTCGAGTATGCACTAGGTGGATTGCCAGCTGGTTATAGCTCTGCAGACCTGATATCAAAGTATGATGGTATCCAGCTGAATAGGTTGGCATTAAGGCGTATCGAGTCCGGCTCCATGATGGTCTCCAATGTTGATGCTCCGATGATGATGGGAGGCCTGGATGTTACGTGCCCAAAAACGATTTAATCCCGTCCTTGTCCTTGGGCACCGGGAACTCTCGAATGGCCTTCAGCTTCTCAGGGTCCGGACGTACGCCTTCTGCCGACACTACGTGACCTAGGTAGCGTACCTCGGACATCGCGAACCTGCATTTCTTTGCATTCAACCTCAGATTCGCCTCTTCCAACAGTGCCAGCACCGCGTCTAATTTCTTTGCGTGGCTTTCAAGGTCGCTGTTTCAAAATGTCCTGCAGCAGCAGCACGCAGGAGCCAACTTACTTCTCAAGTGAATAGATAAATGTACAAAGAGATAATTATCGAGACATTAGAATTAAGTGAAACTAAAAGCGCCATCACTATAACTGTCGACGATTCTTTTACTTATTATTCATCTTTGGATTGTTGCCCCCTGTGTGGTTCAGTGTACAGCAAGCCGCAGAGAATAGCCTTAAACAAGTACAAGTCAACTTTAGAGACCAATTCCAGGGTTGCTGGGTTGTTAGCGTATAACTACACAGGCACAGCTGACGTGGAGGATATAGCCGAGAGAATCCGCAGAGACACAGCCTGCATACAGTCAGATATATATCATCAACTGCAGATTATTCTAGTTGGTGAAGATGCAGGAAGCAACTGCAGAAGACTGTATAAAGAAGGTTTCAGGGGATGTCAATAGCGAGGTGTACAAAGTCAACCCTCAGACTCCTGACTCGCTCAAAAAGCACGTCATCTCCAAAACTTACAACATAATAGGGATATCAGCTAATGACTTCGTAAAGGGTTCACAACAGATGGCGATTGATTACACACGCGTTGCAGAGAAGTTCCATGACATAAGTGCTGATTTTAGAACAAAACTGACTATGGATAGCAGCTCCAGATCGCTTGACTTTGCTGTCAAGATAATCTTCGAAGTCGGTCCTCAGTCAAGACAAGTCAAGCCCAATCAGACTGATAGGAGCTGGGTCTTTGTCTTCTACTCAAAAGAAGGGAAAAGGCATGTCGTTGTGTCGACCTATAAGGCGTTGGGGGCTAGCTATACAGCAGAAGAAGAATCCCCAGACCAGTACTTGACTGTGAAACAAGCCGGGCTGTTAGCCGTTGAGAAGTTTGCTGAGCTTGCTGCCCTCCTAGTGGCTGAGGGGCACATTTGCCTAACACCTTTGGCTGGTGCTGTGTTCTCAAAGGACTCAGTCTCCAGGATGGCTGAAAGGATGAACACCACTGTCGCATCTGTACTTTATGATGTTAATGTGTCTTGCCAGAGTGGTGCACAGTACCTCAACAGGTCCAAGATAGAGTTTGCTATTGCTGCCGTCGTCTCCTCATCAAAAGGTATGAAAGATGCTAATCAAAGAGGTGCATTGATAAATAGGTGCATTTTTTGAAGCAAAAAAAAAGGATTTTGAAAAAGAAAAAAAAAACTAAATTGGCGAAAATTTCAGAAGACAAAAAAAACTTCTTTTCTTGAACCCACACGTTCTGCTCCCGGCGCAGCTCTCCCTCCTCCTTTTTCCTTGTTCCCTTTTCTTATCTCTCTCTCTTTCCCTTCCTTGCTACACCGCTTTGTTACAGGCTCAATGATGAGTTCGAGAGATTGACCGCCTGGAAAGGTGCTGCTCTCGGTGATTTGATGCAGAAAGCCGAAAACACCTGGAGAGAAACTCAGGGTCTGGTCGCTGGATCTCAGTTGTCCCCAGAAGATGCCCGCAAATACAGAGGTGACCTGGAAAGAGTGTTTTACACTTTTACGCAAAGGGGCACCAATTTTGCGGACATGATTAAGAAGATGGAGGACGAGGATCAAGCAGATCTCTTCACAGCGGCGTTTGCCATCCGAAAAATCCAATCTCCTTCCGAAAGTGTTGTTGTGCCGGAATCTCCTTCCGAAAGTGTTGTTGTGCCGACTGAATGTTCATCGCAGTCTCTACCTTCATCGGAGAAAAGATAAGTGTCTCATTTTATGAAGATGAAACATCCAAGGATGAACTCTTCATTTTGAATTTGCATGCTCTATCCGAACTCCTTTCCCGTTCTCAAGTAGTTTTTCCTGCATGCTCCAATCCTATCTCCTTTTCTACTTCGAAAGTCGTCGGGATTGCTTGTACCGTCGACTTGGTGTGTGAGGAACGTGGAGTTTTGGGTTCGACAAGAAATTCCGAAACTTTGAATTACGATGTAGAAGGTTTGCAATTATTCATTCACATATTAGAAATCAGGGGAAAGTTACGGCTCTAGCTGCTATCGTCTTATGAGCAAAAATGGCGTTTTAAATGATCTTACGGTTACTTAGCATTAAATAATGCCACTAATCAAGTCGAATCATTCATCTGCATCAACACTGGGTGAATGAAAACGTCGCTGAAGTAGCCAAGAACCCCTCCTATGTTGTTCATTCTTTTAAAATAAATCCTACGTCTCATTGCTATACACGAAGCAAGAAAAAGAACAAGCTACCAACCCCTATACGCTTTCAGGACAAAAAAGTTGATATTTACTATATAGCCATGAACACAACATTGGTTTTGTATTCCAGCTATCAGGATAGTATGATCAACGGTAACGTTGAAAGTAAGTGTGAAGACGCTAGTATCCGCAGATACTATAGAAAAAAAAAAAAAATTTCCCAAGTTTTAAGTCACAAGATGGACAGAATAAAATTTAAAAATGCAACCAGACAATAGATTTCATGTGAACAGAGTATCATTAAACAGAATAGACGATCTCTGTTATACATTATAGCCTAGTGTCAGCCAGAAAAGGAAACCCCGGAAGCAATGCGTAGACGGCTAAGACGGCTTGCGAAAGTGGAGACCAAGGAAAAGTCGCCGGAGATGGACGCGGTGGACCGGCTACGGCGCGATCTAGGGCGCAACACCCTCGCCTTAAACAGACTACGGGAAGTTTTGGAGACCTGGCTAACTATGGCGGATTTGAGGAAGCCGACGGAAGCGGAGCACAGCAATCTAGGTCCGCACCTAGAAAAAGCGGAAAGGCTTATCACGTTAACACAAATCTAGGAGAATCGTTCATATGTATCAACACTTTAGTGAATGCTGACAGAAAACGCTGAGGTTGCCGCCATAATGATTTATACAAACATCGATCGGTATCCTCCCTTTTTCACCAAGAAAAAGCGGAAAGGCGTTATCACGTTTAACGTGCATCATTAGGAGAATCGTTCATATGCATCAACACTTTAGTGAATGCTGACAGAACCGCTGGGGTTGCCGCTATAATGATTTATACAAACATCAATCGGTATCCTCCCTTTTTCACCTAGAAAAAGCGGAAAGGCTTATCACGTTAACACAAATCAAGGAGAATCGTTCATATGCATTAACACTTTAGTGAATGCTGACAGAAAACGCTGAGGTTGCCGCCATAATGATTTATACAAACATCGAACGGTATATAATATAATAGTTGCATAAGTGGATAGATATGCGGAGCTTCTATTCAGTCGACCAAGCGGAATAACACCGACATTTCTTTTTGTTTGCCATGGTGCCCCCACCGTCGTTTACCTAGCAAGCCATTGAGGTTTGCGCCCTCGAAAAAATCCCATCAGACGGTCAAGCGGCCATATAAGCCGTTACGGCCGTATCAGCTATCACGAAATTCTTGGCGCACACAACAGTGTCACTTTGACGTGGGTGCTGGGATATCAGGGGTTTGAGGGAAATAGAATGGGCTATCAATTGGCTTTGATCGCTCACTCCCTTATCAGAATCCATCTGTGGGCTTACAAAAGACCAAATGAAAGGGCAAAGGGTCGAACGGTTCCAGAGAAGTGGAGTCTAGAGACTTAGGACAAGCCAAAAGACTCATAGGCTCCTTTCCCTTAGAGTTAAACAAACTGTCTCTAAACCAAAAGGACTTAAAGCTCCTCATTGGTATTCTGACTGGGCACCACCCAGCTAGATACCACTTAAGGAACATGGGGCTAGTAGGTGCAGACGCAGAAAAATGGAAACATAAAAGTTTAGAGAAAAGTTCGAAGGTTCGAGCTTGAGGACAGTAGGTATTGAAGTGAAAACAAGTTCGAACTGAATAGTGAATATGTCTCCCTTCCCTGAATGATGGCGAGCGTTCGGGGGGGATAATCCTTTATACAACAACCGTTTCCCACAATTCAAAACAAGCTAATAAATAATCCTTTTCTGTAAACGTAAACACGCTCGTGGAACTCAACTTTTGTGTCCTTATAAGGAGAGGATCCCGGTGGGTTGAGAGGGAGGGGGGGGGGGGATTTACGTTTTATTTTAATTAATTTAATAAGAAAATGCTTCTTCAGCCATGATACTAACGTAGAATAGAATACCTTTTTATGCTAGCGCCTCTAAAGTGGCATACATCTTATAAACTATATGCAGTAATCTATCAGTCAATTTTTAATGTTTAGTTGAAATAAATAAACTGCGAAACTCAACCCATCTAAAAAATGAGGAGGTATCTCACCTTCTTTTGCATCTCGCAAAACTAATTCGTTCGCATTTTGTTCGAAATTGGGGTTAGAGAGTGATTCTGACGTATTTTAACCGCTCTCTCCGAATATGACGTCTTGTAAAAAGCTTGTTTTATGGTTTTTGGGCGGTTGAAGATTAGTTGCAGAACTAGTTCGTTGTAGTGGTCATAGAGATGCAAAATTCGCTCGATTTTAAGTTGGTAACAAAACTCTTTCGTTCCCTAACAAAACCTTTTGTTACCGCTATAAACCAAGTTGGAGGTAACATACGTACTTCCATTAAATGAATTTATACGATTTATACGTTTTTCTTTTGTTTTTGAGACCCCAGAAACGGAGAATAAAAAATTGTTTCTTTCACTCTCCCCACGGATTCTGAACAGAGAACTTGAGGTCACTTCAAATTTAAAAAAAAAATAAAATTCTAACATTATTTGTTTAATTTGTTTTTATTTTTGTCGGCCGGATGTTGAATAATTTATTCGTTTTTTCGTTGGGGATTGCGGCCAGTAAGAAGAAGCAGGTTTTTTAAAAATTCATTTTATTTTTATACGACGTTTCGGCCGTGCTTCCGGCCATCTTCAGGTACATCTACAAAAATATTATAATTTATCAAAAAAGAAGTAATAATGTTGACACACTTACAGGTAAGTAGTACGTTTAACGTTTAGCATGTATAAATATGTATAAAAATAATATTTTAAAATTATTTATTTAAAATAATAAATTGGTTTAAAATTAAGTAAACAACATGCGTTTTTTGATTTGACAAGGTAACAAGCGTAAGAAAAAAAACGACTAGATTTTAGGGGTAATATTAGTAAAAAAGAAAAGATGGAAAAAGAGAAAAAAGGTTTCACCGGCGAACGGTTTACGTGGGGACAGGCGAGGTCCCACCGTCTCCAGCAGCGTTGGCATGACGTATTCTCCCGCTCAAAATATGTATCTTGTCAAGGATATGTGAGTAGCACTTTCCTATAACTTCTTTGTCTTCTTAATGGTTTAATGAATTTTTTTCCAGGTTTATCTGCAATGACTCCATTAATTTTCTTCTTTGGTTGTTGCTTTCATAGGAGATGATCCTTGCCTCTTCATATCCTGCCCTGTGTTGCATGCGGAGCACATGTCTGCTCAGTGCTGTGGCGTCCTCGTTCTCGTTTCTGACATATCCTTTATGCTGCAGTATTCTGCTGTGCAGTTTCTGCCTAGTTTCGCCTACGTAGACCTTTTTGCACTCACAGGTAATACTATAGATGACGTTGGACCTGTCCTTTCGGGGTGTCAGGTCTGTGAGTTTCGTGTAAAACATGTTGTACATGCTATTACATGTTTTAAGTCCGAAGCTTATCTTTATGTTTTCGATGTTCTTAAAAACTGAGGAACATCATTGGATGTCTCCCTCACCACAAATTTCAAGATTAGGTAAATAAATCAAAATAAGCAAACTAAAATGTACTTAATATTGTACAAAAAAGTTCTCAATAAAAAATAGAAAAAAAACCTAGTAATTGTAATTCCTTAACCCTGGAACGGGCGCGGCCGATCTAATAGGCTCAGGGCAGGAATCTGCTTGTGCCACTCAACCCCAGGTGGCGCCTGGGTACCTTCTTTCCTAGTACCTTCGTAACATCTCATGTAGAGTCTCACCATTTGCTCAGTTGGATTCTAAGCAGTGACACGTGTGCGTACAATCCATTTTGATCTCTCAGGCTCACCGTGCCCAAGTACGCTCAAAAGATTTCTCCCCGCAGATGACTGTCCAGAATCATCCCCACCCGCGAAGAAAAGATCAAGATGTACTGACTGCACAAAAGAAACAGGACTAAGAAGGCTCACAAACTACAGTTGCCAGAAATGCCACCAAGGCATTTGTCTGGGCCATGCCAAACCCCTCTGCTCAGCCTGTTTTTCTGCCTGCAGTTGTGATCATTCAACTCAACTCAGCGAGCCTGATTCCGACTAAAATTTATTAGAAACTTTTTACTAGTGTATATAAAATAGTTTTATGTTTTAAATTTTAATTTAGTATTTATTTACATTACAATTAATAGGCCACCACTCATTTACGTATGTTTAATGGTGTATTAGTTTTTTGAAGAAAATTATAAATAAACGAGTTATTTTAAAACAGAAACTTACATTTTCCTCTAAATATACCCCTAAAAAACTACCTAATACTTTAGTTTGGCTTTAAAAGGTTTAGTGTGGATTCTGCGGCCATTTTTATGAGGTGAGCCTACAGAGCACACTGCGCACGTTCTGAGTTGGCTCTCAGCCGCGCCCGTTCCAGGGTTAAAAATTTAAACCCTTTCCTATTAAAAATTTACGTTCCCCATTGCGAGATAACGCATGATCCAAAAACTCAAAAAAACGTAGTGTTGAGTTGTATGGCATAAAGTACGGTTTTTTTTCACTCCCCCCGCCTAAACCTTTTTTGCAGATTTAAGAGAATGATAGTAGAGTCTTTACAACTATTTTAGACAGAAAGCCCTATGGGGTCGATTGCCTAGTAGAGAAAGTGGAATGCCTCAACCACCTTCTCCGTAATTCAGCCAAAAAATTAAGGGAAATTGGCGAGGGTAAATTGGGAAGAAGGTTTTGGTCTCTAGTGTTGAGTAATGTGAGTATGAACGGTCCGGATGAGCAGATGAACACTGGGCAACCCAAGAAGATCTGGCCGCCCGTATTATTTCCCAGCCGGCAAGCGTGCCTTGTCATTCCCGTAGGCGAGCCGGGTCTCAGCCGGCAGCGCTCCCCTACTCTTTGTTCGCTAGTATCTCGGCTGCCAGCGGGAGTATTGGCTTCGGATATGGCTGGTGGGGAAAGTAGTGCCCTGCTTACGGCCGGAATCCGGCGTCACGGCGGAGTCGGCAAAGGGTTAGTTGCAGAACTAGTTCGTTGTAGTGGTCATAGAGATGCAAAATTCGCTCGATTTTAAATTGGTTTTTTTAAGGCCATCTTAATAAGATAGTAAATAAAAAAAAGAAAAAAATAACGTGTTCTTTGTGATAAACTTTACACACTTGACTTCAAAAAGATCAATGTCGATTAATGTTCTTTCGTTTGAGTGGTCGTGATTAACAGACGGAAAATACTTAGTGATTTTATTCGGTCATAACATAACCCTTCGCTCGTCAGACCTCAGGGTCCGATATCGTTGCTTTTCTTTCTGGACTATATATTTTGACCGTCATCAATCATCATCGACTACTTGTTTAAAGTCTGAACGTCCTGATTAATCGTTAAAAGAACAATATTTGACAAAATGGGTGAGATCCAAGAAATTCTAAGTTGTATTGACGAAAAGCTAAGTTCGGTGGCAAATCGTTCTGAATTTTTCCTTGCGGGCCAAAATTTCTGGAGGAACTAGCTGTAAACATTGCTATAAAAAAGGAATTTAGTGATTTGAAAAGACAACTTCGGGAATCGAAAAGGAGAGTTCACCAGTTGACGTCACGGTCTTATCAAAGAAAGAGTTATAACCTTATTATCAGAAACCTTGCCGTTATCAACTTTCAAAATATCAACAACGAAGTTACTGAATGGTTAAAAGCGCAACTCAATGTTCAAGTGAGAATAAGTAAAGTCATTGTCATGAGACAGTTTAAGGATGGTGTGCCGCCGTTACTACTGACTTTTTGCGAGCCCGGAACGTCTACTTGTCTTGAAAAACAGATAAGCTCAAAGGTACAGGAGTGTTTCTTTACCCGGATATACCATTGTCGGAAAGAAGAATCCTAACGAAGCTGATTTCACTCAAGAGAATTGTCCTTGAATTTTTACCGCGAAAAGAGTTAGATGTTTGGATTAGCCTTGCTGGTTGGACGCAATAGATTTACTTGGCACAAGAAGAAAGGCTTAATTTCTAATGGGCAGAATGGCCTAGCCCTTCTCAATCGGATTTTGAATTGTGATATGACTCCGATCGTTAAACAACTTAAAAGGAAAAATGTAACTCATGAATCACTTTTATCCCTGATTCCGCCTCCGACGACCTTCAACTGCAGCGAGTATCTCAAAGAGCAGAAAAACATCGTCGAGATCCAACTTTCTGATGGGCTGAAGAGGACAGCGACTCCGCCAAATCGCAGCCAGTTTCCGATGCTGAGTCTCTCAAATTGGAACCCCTTCACAGCGATGACATAGAACCGCCCAAGCTGGCTGAGGAAACATCTTCTACCACCATTGAAAACACATTCGCTCCGAAGGATGGAAGCTATCGCGAACTTCAGGTGATTTCTGGAATGTATCAGGTTTTCAAAGTTTGTTTAATGCTGATTTTGACCCAAAGGTGTATGCTCTTTTAATGATGTTGATATATTTTGTCTGGCTGAAACGTGGCTACAAAAATTCCAAACAGCGCCACCCTTCCTTAGAGACTATGAGCATTTTTTTGTTGAAGGTGAAAAAAATAAATCTTTTGGGCGATCAAGCTCAGGGCTTATGATTTTCTATAAAGTCAATTTAAAAAAGCAAATAAAAGTCTCCAAGACAAATCTTTGGATAATAGTTGAGCTTAAAGTCAAAAACATGGTTTACTTATTTATGAATATTTATCTCAAGCCGGCATTTAAGCCGGGGTTAGAATTCGAGACATGTATGGACTTAATAAAAGATCAAATAGAACAAATGAAGGAGCATTATCTTGGTTTGAATACAGTCTTTGTAATTTTGGGTGACTTTAATGCTAGGGTGGGAATTTTAGATTGCTCAGAGGAGATATTTTTTAGTGAAACAAGCCTAAATTTTCCCCGCAAGTCGTTAGATGTGATATTAAATAAAAAAGGTAAATATCTCATCGAAGTTATGAACGATCTAAATCTTGAGATTTGCAATGGTCGAACCAAATCTGATCATCAGGGAGTGTTTACATTTGTAGGGCCTCAAGGAATGAGCTTGATTGATCAGGTATGGGTAAACCTCGATGGTCTTCCTTTTGTCATGGATCTTGAGATTGTTAATCTATCTGATTTTTTGATCATAGAGCCTGTCTTTTGAAAGTTCTTTGTCCTGTTAATTCACAAGAGGCTGGTGTGTACCCAATATGCCAATAACCCAAAAGTGGATGAGGAAAATCTTGTGGAATCCGGTTCTGAGGGAAGATTTTATCGTTAGGATCGAAAATTCTCAAAATCTGTACTTGTCCAGCCAAGACTCGAATGAGCTCTATGTAAATTTTGTCAAATGTATGAGTGAAACTGCGGAGGCTCTGGGGATGGTCAAAATGCAATGTTCCAGGGATACTGGCGCATTAAGGGTGAATAGTCACAAAAAACCATGGTTTGATTCTAGTTGCATTAACAAAAAAAAGAGGTAAAAGATTCACATCGTCGTCTCAAACTATCCGCCTACTCTAGGTCTAGCTTTGATGTCTACTCACGTGTAAAAAAGAATATAAAAAGACTGTGAGAGATAGTAAGTCAAATTTTGAGTCCGAGGTGAGGAAAAGTCTGCAAAGTGTGAAGAATTCCAGGCAGTTTTGGAAGACAGTGAGGGGGCTGAGTTATAGACCTTTAACAGCTAACCCGGTGAAGCTTCAAGTATGGCTGGAGCATTTTAGATCCATGTACCCTTCGAAAGTAGAGATTGATCGTCATCTTTTTCAAATGTCGGAATCATGGAATTGGATAAGCCCTTTACTTTATTGGAATTGCAGGATAGTATTCACTCTTTGAAAACCAATAAGTCCCCAGGAACGGACATGATAATGAATGAAGTCTTGAAGTCCTTGCCACCAAATTGGGAACATTATCTGCTCAACATGTTTAATGTGTTCTTTGAAAGGGAGCATTTTCCTGAAGGATGGTCCACTGTCATACTCACTTTGTTGCATAAAAAAGGAGATAAAGAAAACCCTGATAACTATAGAGGAATCGCCTTATTTAATACATGCGTTAAGTTATTTACATCGATTCTAAGGCAACGTTTATTGGATTATTGTGACAAAATAGACATTGTCCCTCCTGAACAAGCAGGATTCCAAAGGAAGAAATCGGTAATTGACAATCTGTTTATTCTAAACAATCTAATCTCCTTTTACGGTAAAGAAAAATTATCTTTTTGCTCTGTTCGTGGATTTCCGAAAGGCTTTTGACAGTATCGACCACTCTATTCTATGGCAAAAGCTGCATTTCCTTGGCATGAGTGGTAAAGTAATAAGAGTTTTGATGGGTTTATACAAGAATGCGAATTTCAATCTCAGACTAAATGGTGTTTTGTCAAGCGATAAAATTGAAATTACTAAAGGTGTGCTGCAAGGAGAAACACTATCGCCCTTACTTTTTATCCTCTTTATCTCGGACTTTGTATCTTATTTTCAAAACAGAGGCTCGGTAGGAGTCAAACTCGACGAGAGTAAAAGTATAAATTGCCTGTTATTTGCGGATGATGCTGTCCTACTGGCGGACTCGTATGTGGAAGTGAGGAGGGATTTGGAAAGGCTCGGAGAGTATTGCTCCCACAACAATCTTCAGGTAAATGTTTCTAAACGAAGGTAGTCGTTTTAGGAATTCGCCAAAGTGCAAGAAGCTTAAACCTTGTTCCTCAATGGAGAACTAGTCGAGTATGTCAATCAGTATACTTATTTAGGTGTACCATTAAGTTGCACTGGAAAATACAAACTGGCTTTCAAAATGCGAAAATAAAAGGGAACAGAGCGCTTGGGAAGGTTAGGGAAATTTAACTAAGGGTAAATGTAACGACCTAACCACGAAAAAGAAGCTCTTTGATTCGATAGTGGGCGCGTCGGCTTTGTATGGCTCGGAGATATGGGCAATAAAGGATTCGCAGGAGCTGGAAACGATTCAAGTCAAATACTTTAAGAGTCTATTTCATCTGTCACGGTCCACCCCAAATCATTTTATAAGAGCGGAATTCGATTTAAGGCCCCTGAGTGTAAATGTTTTAAAGAGGCTGTTGAATTTCCATAGGCGTCCTAAAGCAATGTGGCGATTGTTTATAGGTCCTGAAATCCTGAATAAGAATTTGAAGGGA
>JACGAQ010004107.1:0-19296 GCA_014119065.1 Orius insidiosus | reverse complement strand
TTAAGGTATTTTGTAGTCAATTTGTTTTACTATTTTATTTTTAGAGCTGTCAGCGGAGAAGATGCTCATGATAGAAGCGATAGAACGATTTTAACTCCATGGGTAAAATTCCTCTGGGAATCATATTGCCAGTGTCTAGAATTGTTAAGGACTAACGCTCATTGTGAAACTCTCTACCATGACATCGCCCGCATGGCATTCACATTTTGTTTAAAGTACAATCGAAAAACGGAATTTCGCAAACTCTGCGATAAACTCCGCAAACATTTGGAAGATATAAGCAAACTTCCTGCTCAGGTTGCCAATGTATCACTCAACAAACCTGAAACTCAGCAATACAATTTGGAAACTCGTCTTTTCCAACTGGATTCAGCTATTCAAATGGAGCTTTGGCAAGAAGCGTATAAAGCGATTGAAGACATACATGGCTTGATGAACCTTTCCAAGAAACCGCCTGTTACGAAAACTATGGCGAATTATTATCAAAAGTTGGCTATGGTGTTTTGGAAAGCTGGATACTATTTGTTCCATGCTGCGGCCTTATTTAAGCTTTTCCAGCTTAGTAAAGATATGAAGAAGAACATAACTCCTGAAGAACTTCAGAGGATGGCGTGCTGCGTACTTTTGGCGACTTTATCTATTCCTCTTCCATCGGCATCCTGAGTTTGATAGATTTATCGAAACTGATAAATCTCCTTTGGAAAAGGCGCAGAGGCTTGCTGTTTTACTCACTTTACAGCAGCCGCCTACAAGGCTTCTTTGATTCGTGATCTTGTACGAATGAATGTTGTACAATTGGCGTCTTCCCAACTTCAAGAGCTGTATCAATGTTTAGAAGTCGATTTTAATCCGCTTACTTTGTGCAAAAGGGTACAAGCTGTTACCCAAGATCTGACCCAAGATGAGCAGTACATCGCTCCTCTTCAAGATGTCACTCTTGTCAAATTGATCCGTCAAGTCTCACAAGTTTATCAAACGATCGATTTCAAGCGTCTTTTAGAGCTTGCTGTTTTCACCACGCCTTTCCATCTTGAAAGATTGCTTGTCGACTGCGTCAGACATAACGATATGCAGGTATGAAATATTTTATGATAAATAGAATCGATTTTATTTTTTATTTTAGATTCGAATTGATCATGGTGCAGGATGTGTCCATTTTGGAATGGATTTAAGTGAAACTCCTCGCGAGGACACTAAAGATGGTCCCGTACTTCAAAGTATGCCGAGCGACCAACTCCGTACTCAGCTGATCAAAATGGCCAACGTCCTCAACGAGGCGTTGCGCATTATCAATCCAAATGCCAACAAAGAAGAAAAGGATAAGATCAGGCTCGATTTGATCCATTATAAAGAACACATGGAGAATGAACACAAGAGAATTCTTGCTCGTCATAAAATTATTGAAGACAGGAAGGAATACTTGGAAAAACTTAATTCCGTTAGAGTAAGTCTTTTCTTACTTAAATAACTTTCTAGAAATGGTTTATAATTTTAATATGTTTGTAGGAAGAAGAAGAAGCTAAACGTCAAGGGGAGATGTTGAGAAAATTCCATCTGGATGAGCAAAGGCGTTTAGAGCAAGAACGAGAAGAAAGAGAAAGGAAGAGGCAAGAAAATGAAATTCAGCAGATAAAGTTCGTATAAAACAAAACTTTTCTCCAAATAACCATTTTTTTCTACAGGACAGACACCTCAAAGAAAAGATGCAGCAAATCTCTCAGACTCCTCATGGTCAAAAAATGCTCAAAAAATTAGATGAGGAAAAACTGAAAGCATTGGACGCTGAACAGATAGCGCAAAAAGAAGCTGAAGAATTGCAGAAAGAAAGGAAGAAATGCTTCAAAAGTTGAATCCAAGAGAAGAAAATCGATTATTTCGAAAGGGCTAAGCGACAAGAAGAAGTACCTCTTCTTGAGCAAAGTTTTAAGGAAAAAGCGATCGAGGAGAAGAAAATGTGGGAAGAACAAGAAGCTAGGAACATCGCTGATATCGTCAAAGAAAGAGAGAGGGCGGTGCAGACTCGTGAGCGCCTCGCTCGTATGGCTGCTGACCGCGACGAGTTCGTCAAAAAGATCCAAGGCGCTCGTGACAAAGTCTTCAACGAGAAATTCTCCGTTTTCGAAAAGAAATTAAACGAAGAAAGGAAAATAAGGTTAGCCAAGAGGAAAGAAGAGCGAAAGAAAGAAAGGGAAATCGCTTACATAACGGCTGTCGAAGAAGAAAGGAAGAGGAGGATAGAGGAAGAGGAAAGGAGAAAAGAAGAAGAAGAACGTCTCAGAAAGGAAAAAGAAGAAGAACAAAAGAAGAAAGAAAAGGCTGAAGAAGAAAAGTATTATTTTTTAAAATTCCATTTGAATTTTATTTATTATCTTTTTAAGGAAACGAATGGAAGCGCTTAAGAGACAAGCAGATATTCAAAAGAAACGTGAAGAAGAAGCAGCTAAACGATTAGAAGAAAAAGAAATTTCTCTTGGTTTGAAGAAAGCTCCTGCCGATAAAGATAAGAAAGATGACAAACCTACACCTTGGCGTTCAAGTATGTTTAAAAAAACTTTATTTAATTTTTAATTTTTAAATTTTTAGCCCGTATGCGCGATAAAGATGAAAAGGATGATAAAGGATGGCGAAAAGATACTAGCTCTAAAAGGGATTCTTCGCCATCTTTCCGTGACCGTTATGACCGACATGACGATCGTAGAGGTTTCGGACGTAGGGGTGACGACGACGCGACTTCAGACGTCGCGACGACGGTTTTGGAAGAAGGGATGACAAATCAGATTTTAGAAAACCCGAATCAGGAGGCAGCTGGAGAACTAATACTGATTCCGAACCTAAAGAAATTTCAAGGTATTAACTATTTTTTAATAATTTGTTTCTATCATTGTTTTTTAGAAGGGACCTCCTCCCGAAGAAAAAAGAGAAGTTCAAGAACCGCCACCGCCCAAACAAGCCGATAAAGGAGAAGATGACGGAAATTGGCAAAGAGTTTCACGTCGTTGATTTCTTCTCGATTCTTCCTCAGTCAGCTCGTTTTCATTGTACGCCTCGCCCCAGCTTCAGTTATTTTCTTCAACACTCACATATATTAAAAACAAAGTTTTCAGTAATTTAATTTATTAGTATATGTTAATAGTTTATTTGTATTATTTCTTATTTGGAGTGCAAGTGAATATCGAGAGTGGTTTAATACATTTTTTGAAAATAACCTTCTGTTTTTTTTTTGCTTGTTTTTTGGCAGGTCATGTCCTTCTGCCTGGTTGCAAGTCGTTTTAATTCAGGCATTTTACCAACCAATAAAACCACATCTTACAGCGACGAAAATTATTTTTAAGAAGTTAACCCTTTCGATACTGCAGGCGACTATAGTTGCTTAATTTAATACCTTCGCTTCCCGTGGCGCTAGCGACAAGCAAAAACTGGCAATCTGTTGGGGAAGAAATGAACTATGTGTTGATCGCATCACGTCGCTTTCTGTGCTTTGCTGGGCGCTGGGAGCGTTCGAGGGGAAAAGAGTGTCAGACGCGGTCTCGAAAGGGTTAAATGAGCTGTCAAAGAGTTAGTGGCACTGTCTTGCCATTGTTTCTCCTCCCTCCTTATGCCAAATGAAAGGCCAAGAAGAGGAAAGAAGAAAAGCTATAGGAAGAAGACCTCTTGCTCATTGGTTAAGGCTATTTTTTAAATAAAAATTAGGATTTTTCATGGAGGGGCGTTCATAGATCAATAAATGTTTCTAACCTATTCAACTTAACCTTGAAATAAATTTATTTTAACCATTAACATTAAAAATTATCAATAAACAACGATATTATATAGCTTATAGACTAACATACCAAATCATTTCTTACATTTTTGGATTTATAAAATATTTTTAACAAAATAATAAATTAAAATACATAATCAGTTATCACAATTAGATAGGTTTCCAGGCACAGATAGCTAAAGTTTCATCCGGAACTTTTTTGAAAGGTCGAGTTCCATCAGGCGCGACGTATTGGTTAATTTGATACTGGTTGAGCTCCTGGAAGTCATTGACCACGGCTAATTGCTATAAAAATAATTTTTAAAAAAACTTAATATTTTGTTTAAGTTTAAGTTTACTTGTGTCAGAGGGCTCGTGTTGGTCGTGAAGACGCCCATGAAACCTTTATCTTTTCCGAGCTTCATAATATAGTCTTCGAGTATTTCCGTGATTTCGACGTTTTCTCGGGGGGAAAGTCGTTGGTCAGTTCCAAGCATGAAAGCGTGCATGATTTTCCCTTTGGGCAACGTCTCCCTTTTAACAAAATTAGATATTGACGAAAATTCAAAACGAGCAACAAATTACTTGATAGGTATTTCGACGTAATCCAGAAATTCCAAAACGTAAGAAAGCTGGCATTCAGGCATATCAATTTCTGTCGGCTCGTCTTCCATTGAGAAAACCAGATTCGCCCCCATGATTTCATCGTTATCGTTTAAAGCCACGATACTACAATTTGAAAACGTCAGTTTTAGTGTTAACAAAAGTTAAATTCAGGATGACAACAACCTAGAAGCTACCAGAGGATGACAATGACCTGTTGTAACGTGTTACAACAGGTCTAACCTTTCTTACATTATAGGTTAGAAAAGGTTATAAGAAGCAAAATTCTTCATAGAAAGGAGATGTAAATTAAGTCAAAAGATTATAATACGTAATGTACCTTATTTTGTGTTCCACAAGATAAGGCCAAATTGCAGACAACAAAGCGAGATATTCGGCCTTTTCAACCACCGGGGTCATGTAGGTTTCTATTTCCGATTTCGCATAAAAACTATCGGAAACGATTCTAAGTACGGTTTCTCTGTCCTTTTCTTCCAATATGCGAATAGAATATTTGTTTATTCCTTGATATCCTTTGCGATATTTCTCTTTTTCTTCTTTTTTATGCATTTTCCGAATGACAACTCCAAGATTTTCCGCCATTATGAAATCCGTGATGCCTAAAAATTTAAGTTAGTTTGAAATTTCAAAAATATTAATTATTACTTATTAAAAATCCCTTTTCTTTCAGTTTTGAAATGGTCACCACTGAGTTCAATGAGTTGCCACCGAGTTCGTAGAAGTTCGCTTCCAGGCCGATACGTCCTCGAACTGATTTTCCGAGCGTATCACTTACAGTCTCGAAAAGACACTCAGCCGCTTTTCTCTTCTCTTCAGGCACTAAACTGTAGTCGTAACTGTTCCTGTCTCGACGTTTCCGTTTACTACAAATAGTAAAAAAATATTAGATATACGTAAAAACTAATTTTAATCCTAGACTTACATCCTACTTGACGATAGTGACCCAACAAACTTTGTCTATCAACTTTCCCGTTGACCAAATAAGGCATTTTATGGATGATTAAAACCTATAAAAAGTTTATTTTTTTAAATTGATCAATTAAAAGTCTTGGTAAAATAAATCTTTACCTGAGGTTTCGCGTATTCTGGAACTGATTTTAAAACTTCTTTTTCGATATCACTTTCTGTGAGTTTTGATGTTTCTTCAGGTAAAACGAAAGCCACAATTTGCTAAAATAAAGTTGGTTTGGATTCTAAATAGTTAAGGAATGTTACTTGATCTGCTTCTCCAGCACCATGACACAAAACGATCCCTTTTTGGACGCCTTGAATTTTATTAAGGGCTGTCTCAACTTCTGATAAGTCGACTCTGTTTCCGCGAACTTTGATTTGAGAATCGGTCCTCCCTTCGAAGACCAGGGTTCCTTTGACTATTCGTCCATAATCCCCAGTTTTGTACAATGTCTTGTACTCTTAAAAAATGAAATTTTATTAAGATTTAAAGATTTGAACGCTGTCTTACCTGGGTCGACTGTGTGAGGATTATCGACGAATCTAAAAGTGTCTCTTTTGTTGACGTATCCATCGGCTAAATGGCTCCCTGCGATGTAAAGTTCGCCGACTTGTCCCATGTTGACGACTTTCAAGTCCTGGTCGAGGAGATAAACGACCGTGTTGTGCATCGGAATTCCAATGGGCACTTTACCATTTACGCTCACTTCATCTGGGCTACTCATCTTATAATAGGTAACATCACCCATTATTTCTGTACTTCCATAATAATTGTAGAGAGAATTCTTCCGCTCGGGAAACTGTCGAAAAACTGAAGTGCCAACGGTACCGAAAGCGTCTCTCCGCTGCACACCCATGATTTTACGCTTTCCAGAAGTTTCTGTCAGAAAAATATTAATTTAGATATAAAGGAAGAGAAGAAACTTACAGCATTGTCATCAGAAAGTCCAAGATATAGAAGAATGCTTTTAAGCAAAGACGGTACAAGGAGGAACCGTTCGACTTTATATTTGTGCAGCAATGCCACTAGTTCTTGTGGGTTTGTAGTCGTGGAGGAAGGCACGATGACCAAAGTCCGGCCTCTGGTAGGCTCAAGAAGTGGAGCCCAAATTTCAGGAACGGAGTCGACAAATGTCAAGGATGTTTTGAAAACCGAATAATTTTCGCTGGGCTTAAAAGCGACTTCTTGCCATTGCCAACGGAGTCGGTTGAGCGCACTTGAATTCCTCAATCTGACTCCTTTACTAATTCCTGTACTTCCAGATGTATACAGGATGATGATGATCGAATCTTTTTGTGTAGGGTACGACTCGTTTTGTTTCAACGGAGCATCGGACTGTGCTTTTGATTTTTCCTGTAGTTCTGAGTACGTCACAGAAGTCGTCGGGGAGTATAGATCAGTCTGACCTCCTGAAAACAATCGAGTTAACCACTTCTAAAACCACAATGAATCTCCCCAGACAACTATGAATGATGATGGCTACCTTAGGATGAAGGTAACCAGGATAGATGGATATGATCAGATCCGCACCAAGATATTTTCAATATACCTTTGTCTGTTATAACTAAAATAGGATTCGCTTCTTGAACAATGTGTTTGGTACGATTGACGGGTGCGTTCGGTGCGAAAGTAAGGTAAGAACATCCCGATTTCCAAATGGCCAAAATGGAGATGATAAGTTGTGGCGAAGGATCCATACAGAGGCCAATAATCCTGTCGCCATCGCCGTTCGGAGTCTTCCCATCCGTAAGCTTCACCAATCCACGCGCCAACTTATTCGACTCCTTTTCCACATCGGCGTAGCTGTACTTTTTCGTCGTCCCTTTATCTGCGAATCAAAATTACTCTCAAAATTTGCATACTGGTCGCGATTAAGTGCGTGATTACTGTGTATTAAAAGTTCAATTTTAAAGGCGTGGAACGTACAATTAAAATAATTTTAGCGTACGCAAAACTTCCTTAAGATTTTTATTACGTGTTGTGTTATTAATTTTACAGCCTTGAGAAAATAATACATATTATATTTTTAGTTAAATTCAGGGAATTGCATTTTATTAAAATTAGACGTTTCTTAGTGCAGTTAATTAATATGTAGTATCGTTTTGCTCATTTCCTTTTAGAGGCACTATTAACGAATCAGGTTTTGGGTTCGGATTTTGAAACAATCGACGATACGCAGGAGGCACTGGACTTTAAAACGACTTTTCTATTTGATCTAGAAATTGAAATGAAGACAGGATTTTAAGGCCATCATACCGCCCGAGCATTTTGTTTCAAAAACAAGAGATCGCAGCACTTTCGCCCCTAAAATTACTTTCCTATTTTTGAGCACTAAAAATCGTCGGAAAATTTTTACAAAAGCTTTTTTTCCTCATTTTTTTAAAAGATTACGACGAAACTATTCAAAGGATTTTCTTATATAATATATTTTTGGAAAGAGCTCGTCAAAGCCTACAAAATGGCTGACGGTTTTTTTTGAAAAATGTTTTAGTCGAAAAATAAAATTTCTATTTTCCAAAGGAAAACTTTTTCGGAAAAACTGCTCCCAAGACCGTATAGGCATTTCCAAAATAAGGAGAACGAGCTTTTGTAAAAAATTTTCCGAAGATTTTTAGTGCTCAAAAATAGGAAAGTAATTTTAGGCATCTTCCCTCTCTGTCTAACACTTGGTTGAATTTTGTGGTCTGATCCGCCTTAAGGCTACTAACTCAAAAATTAACTAAAATCACTTCTGAGCATTTTAAAATGACGCTTTTCAAAATTTGCGATAATATATATATGTGTAATATAAGTTTCAATTAATCCAAGTATAAATCAAATAAGGCGATATTAGTTCCTCGGAGTCCTTGGCACTAATTTTAACTTCCTCGGCTTAAAAAAAAAAAAAAAAAAAAAGAAGAAGAAAAAAATGTAGCACAAAATAATTTATACTTTTGGGTTAAAAAAAAATATTTGGAAGAACGAAAGGGAAAGAAAAAAGCACAAAAAAAACCAACGTGGAGGGTACCACAATAACTTCTTAAAGGAAGTTAATAAATTTTTAAAGCTATCAAGTAACTTTTCATGTTTGGTTTTATACTGATTTCTCAACTTATAATATTAATGGGACATCTAGCTGCCCTATATTGCCGGTGAAATGTCCTTTCCGACGGACACCTACAAGTAAAAGTGGTTTCAGTTCTCAAATAAAAGGTAAACCTTGAGAAACAGAACAATCGACGAATTTAATTATATTCGTTTATTAGTTCAATCTGTTGGACCGTTAATAATAATCGTAGAAGTTGACGAAATATGTTGCAAAAGGCTGATCAGATAACCCAAAAACGAAGGACTCCTCCGTGAAAAAGAGTTACGAAAGTTATAAAAGCTTAAAGTCTTCTTTAGCTGTCGAAAATATTTCTTCTTAAATAATATTCACAAATTTCGATCCTCTTTGTTTATGAAGTCCTTCGAAGGATTTTTTCCTTCACCTTTATTTAAAATAGTGGCAATTAGGGATTATAGGCCGATCCTTTCAATATGAGATGACCTCTCTGCAGGGGCGTTTGGTTAAAAGGTTCCACGCTTTTCTCATTAGAGCTATTAGCGTGACGGGTTTTCGTTTTATAGCTGGAAGATCGTTTGAATTATAAATATCTAAAATTAGGAAATAATTACCATCCCATTTTTTAATCTCATCTCACGTTGGCAATTGTAGGATTTAGAAGATTAATAGCTCGATTTTACCGACTGTAATTTCATGTCAAAACGCCACAAACTTGTCCGATTTCTTCCTCGTTAATTGCGGTCAATTGAGACATCCGAGTGGCGAACCGTTTTTTTACACCTTCATTTCCTTTCTACTTGGGTTTTCCTCGGCTTTTCGAATTTTACAAGAAAGCCACTTTTGACTGGATTTAAGCTATTGTTCCTTGTATTTTCGGCCGAGAAATTAAAGAAAGAGATCGGTAAATCGGTCAATTTGACCCTCCTGGGTCTGGAAGACCCTTTTAGGGTATCACAATAACTTCTTTAAGGAAGTTAAAAAACTTCGGACAATTTTTCAAGCCAGATTTTTGGTCGTTTTCTACTTGGGGGAAACTTTTACTGCATTCCCAGCTTTACACACTACTGACTACGCTTGACATTTTTTTCTGCTTGTCAAGAAACTTCTAAAATGGATAAAGAAAGGGAAAAATCCAATTAAAAATAACTACCAATGGAATTAAAGCTACAAAGTAGGCGTATTTGGTAGTTCGTACCATTTAGTCTGTAATAGCTACAAATTTTATTATTACCTTTTTAGTGTTCTTTGTAATTATTACATTATTTCTTCCGGGTTTCACTTTCATTTATTTTTTCTCAAGGCTCAGCAACCCCTTATTATTCTCTTTCTTCCGAAGATGCCTATTTTTACGATCCGTTTCGCAATTACCGATCACAAGCTCTATTTCTCAAGGGTACACTATTAAACAATTTTTCTTAATAAAAAAAAATTGTAAAAATTTTTCAAGGCTTGACAAGAAAGTGGTTTTGCTTGACTTAATACTATCGGAATAGTTCTTTTATAATAAGGTGTTGAACAATTTAGATTATTATAAAATTGTTTAAACGAGGTCTTACAATTAAAAAGTAATGAAATACCTTCGTAAATCAAAGCGATGGAGTCTGGATGTTTAGATGCGTTTGAAGAAAAGATTTCGTGTAGTTTGACTTTTGTGTCATGATGGACGACGGGTCCCTTCAAAGTCGATAACTGCGAGACGCTTCCCATTCCTGAAACGATCGTCATTTTTGAAAGGAGGTCCTTCTTTAAATTTAAGGGGTCTGAATGGCCCGGACTCCTCTGGGAGCGAAATTAGGGCCTACGAGGCTTTA
The DNA here is from genome assembly GCA_014119065.1 of Orius insidiosus. Lineage (NCBI taxonomy): Eukaryota > Metazoa > Arthropoda > Insecta > Hemiptera > Anthocoridae > Orius > Orius insidiosus. The sequence continues at coordinate 9,124 of JACGAQ010004107.1, read as the reverse complement.
AATCTCCCACCAATATCTGGTCCATTGCAAAACCTAAGTGGGGAGACGCTTCCCACCCTTCGCCCAAAAAAAACCCATTCATACTCCCATCGATATCAATGGACAATAAAGTGATAAAATGGGGGAAATAGGTCTTTGGTTCCAAGGATAACTTTTTATCCTAACAACCACTATAAGAGAATGAAAAACCATGCGAATTTAAGATTTTTTTGAGCGCTTCGGCAAAAAAGTACTAGTTTGAAGAGCTTCCAACGAAAACTTCCTTAAAGAGAAGTAAAAATATAGGAGGGGGAAGTATGAAGGAGGGGAAGTATAACGGTGGGGGAGGTATAAAGGAGGGAAAGATCAATGATTTGACCCTCCGAGGTCTGGAAGACCATTCCCCAAAAACCCGACGTCGAGGGTATCACAATTACTTCTTTAAGGAAGTTGAAATGAACATAAGAAATAGATTTTCAACAAACCAAAATGGCGACTAAAATTCACCACTAAACAGATAACCGTCGACACATTGAACACTACCAACGCCTGCCTTGCATGTTCAAGCTTGTCGGAAATGGGGGATGGAGGTAGAAACTTTGCCAATTTTTCATAAAAAATCATCTATTTTCTCGTTTATTGTTAATAATTTATTAATAAATTATTTAATAATGAATTCCAGCCCTTCAATCCGAAAAGCTCTAATTTTGAAATTGAACGGAACAAAAATGTGGACTGTATTTTTGGGAAATTGGAATCTTTTCCAACATTTCAAACCCAACACCACAAAATGTGTTTAAGAACACACTGTTATAATATATCCGGGACCCATCGGGTATATGGCAATTTTAGCCCGGGGGAACCATCGGGTAAAGTACCATAGCCTATAGCTAAAATATCTACAGGATGAATTTTAAAAAATCATAGTTTAAGCGCCCTTTTTGGTGGGCGATGAAGGTAAAAGAAGGTTCAACGATTATGTTAATTTGTGAAGGGAAAAAAATAATAAGTAGATTTGTTTATAAACAGATACGTCCTTGAAAATAGAGAGTCGAGAGTCGTGCAGTGGCCGCTTGACGATCAACACCTTGAAAATTAGGGACGGTAAACTTATCTGATAAAACCCGAAAAATGTAAAGGACGACCGGAACCCCCCTCGGGGGAAATCTTTTACTTCCGAAATTAATCCCACATGGTTTTTGTTCCTACACGGAAGGCTAATCTTTTTGAATGTTTAAATGGCTTTTTAATTACTCTCAAAAAATTAGAAAGAGTCTTGCTTTGATGGAAAGCGCCGAGTACTCAAGTTTAGCCCTTATGGGTGAAAACCGCCCTTTCCCTTCATCAACTTTATCTAACCTAAGTCAGTCAATTTCTCCTAAACGATAGTAAAAGACCAAGAAAGAGTAGAAAAGTACTGGTTTGAAGAGCTTCCAAAGTATCTACAGGGGGGAAACACATGGCAAGCGTCTGGGAGAGCGTTAAAAAGTGGTTTTACGAAAAAAAGTTAAATGTAAACCCCCTTAATTTAAATCAAAGAATTTGATGGTGTAGTTTAAAATCCGCCTGGATATACAGGGTGTCCCAGACACAACCTAACTTCGTTATTTCAAATGAGAACCTCAATTTTTTATTTCAGATTCGTAATCTACGCAAAATTTCAAGTAGATTTGAGTACTCATATGACTATTTTGGACAACTTTTAAAAAATGTCAAAATTTAGCGTTTTTTGCGCTAAAATCCGTTAAAATTGACCTAGGAGACTCGTTTTTTTTAATTCCACTTATTTTTTCCCGAAGAATCCAACTGTCTCAAATTTGAGCATCTTCGCATTCTGCATCACGAGATTTCGTCGCTAATGGCCTTTTTTCAAGTTAGAACCCAAATTTTTAGTTCAGAAATGAAATAGCACTTGTTGAAAGGAATTTTTCTTTCGGACCACAAATTTTGAAAGAGCTACAGCGTCTTGTGTGTTTATGCATCAAAAATTAAAATTCCGTCAACAAATCGCTAATTTCCATTTTTGAAGTATGGAATTTGGAGTTAAACTTGAAAAAAGGCCATTAGCGACGAAATCTCGTGATGCAGAATGCGAAGATGCTCAAATTTGAGACAGTTGGATTCTTCGGGAAAAATAAGTGGAATTTAAAAAAAAAAACGAGTCTCCTAGGTCAATTTTAACGGATTTTAGCGCAAAAAACGCTAAATTTTGACATTTTTAAAAGTTGTCCAAATTGTCATATGAGTACTCAAATCTACTTGAAATTTTGCGTAGATTACGAATCTGAAATAAAAATAGGGGTTCTCATTTGAAATAACGAAGTTAGGTTGTGTCTGGGACACCCTGTATATCCAGGCGGATTTTAAACTACACCATCAAATTCTTTGATTTAAATTAAGGGGGGCTTACATTTAACTTTTTTTCGTAAAACCACTTTTTAACGCTCTCCCAGACGCTTGCCATTTGTTTCCGGAACCCTGTATAGGGAGGGGGAAGTATAACGGAGGGGACGTAAAACGTAGGGGGAAGTATATGGGAGGGGAAGTATAACGGAGGGGACGTAAAACGTAGGGGGAAGTATATGGGAGGGGAAGTATAACGCAGTGGGAAGTATATGGGAGGGGAAGTATAACGCAGTGGGAAGTATATGGAGGGGAAGTATAACGCAGTGGGAAGTATAACGGAGGGGAAGTATTTTTTTTAAATTTAGTATTTTATTATTTTTTTTTTTAAGTTTTTTCCGGCTGGCCAGAACCTCAGACAAAGTTGAGATCGGTGTAGATCCATATTCGAATTTATCTACGGGGTATGGAAGACCCCCTCCCCAAAAACCCGACGTCGAGGGTATCTAAAGGAAGTTTCATGGGGAAAACCTCCTCGAGCAATATTGGAAACAGATTTAAAAAAAACTAAAAAAAAACCCTTTTGATTAAATAAATTCCGATTATTTATTTATTTATTCAAGTCACAACTCCAGAATTACTATAATTATCGTATGAAACCAACGGTAATACGTAAAACCAATTTGTTTGTTTCATTGATGAAGAAAAACGGATGTTTTTACACGAAAGGGAGATCCTGATGTCCTTCAGAATACGACGCTTTCTTCACCTTTCGTAATGAGAGAGTCAACGACGAATTTCTCTCACCAACAACGAATTCCTTTTGTTTTCAAAATGGATTATTAATAATCATTTATCGGGAGAGAGAACCTGAGGGAATTTAGTTGCATTATTTCCAGTTGATTCATTTCAAAGACGTATGACACCGGTTCTGGCTACTCTTTGTAGTGGGTATTCCGGGGGTTTCCCCTGAAACCGTAGAGTACGAGTTAATGCCGTTTTGCGGAAGATGAATGACTTCTGAGAAACAGGGAATCAAATTAATCTGTAATAAAACAGTCTATATTATTTTTTATTTATTTCTTTTGGAAGAACATTGTCCCTTCCGGGTACTCTGGGAATGCTAGTGTTGGGATCTAACCCACGACCTTTCCAACACAGACGGAATTGAGGAAGTACAGCTGCCTCCCTGGGCACACCCGTGGCTTAAAATCGGGAAGCCATTCTTTTGCCGGCCGCTGATGCTATTGCTGATGTTTTTAATTATCTATTTCCTGCTTTCTTATTTTGGAAGGTGGATGGTTTGGCAATTCCAAATTATTGACGCCAAGTTTGGCTATCCGTCATTTAAAAAAAGGAAAACTCAAAGTGCGGTTTCCGCATTTTTCGGATTTTGCCTCGGTTTTTTTAAAAAAAAAAACATTTTTTTGTTTTTCTATAGTTTTCTCGGTTTTTTGACTCGGAAAACTCCAAAAGTGCTGTTTCCGAGACAAAAAAACCGAGAAAAAACTATAGAAAATTCTGTAAAAATGTTTTTTTTGTTAAAAATACCGAGGCGAAATCCGAAAAATTGGTTAAAAATGTTTTTTTTTGTGCCAAAGCTGAGGAGGGGGGGGGACATGTGGAAAATGGGGCTTTCTCTGTGAAAAACCGAGGAAAACTCTTGAAAATCAAAACCCCATTTTCGGGAGTTATCCGACAGTTCCTACGCCCGGAATACTCAGAAAATACTGAAATCTCGGAAATATATCGCGCGTGTGTGTTTTTTTAACGTTCCTTTTATGCTGAAATTTGATGGGGGGGTGGACCTTGGAGTCCGCTTGAAATATTAAGAGAGGCCCCGCCCGGGTTAACGCTTATACGAACCAAGTTTGATTTTAAAAAAGATAATTTTTAGCCTCAGGATCTCAAAAGATTTTTAAAAAATCTGCTTGTACAACGTACCGAAAATTATTGGTTTGCTAAATCTGGTTAGGTATCAGATTAGCTGCAGATTTTGGTCCTCTCCGGTTACTAAAATACTATTTTAGCAAAAGAAAATGAAACACGAAGGTGACCATTAATAATTTATCTTCTTACCAAGCAAAAACCAGAACCACACTAGAACTAGTCCCCTCCCTCCTTTCATAATTCTGTGACCCCAAAAGTAAAATGAGAATTAAAATAAAAAAACTACCCTCACATAAACACAAAAGTTTAGAGCTATTACCTAAGTTTTTCGATTTAAAACAAATAATAATAAAAAATTGAAGAAGTAAAAAGTAAAATTTCTATTAAAAAGATAAAAAGAATAGAAATCTATGAAATACTTGAAGTCTATATCAAGGATAAAAAAAATGAAATTTTTTTAGAGAATGTGTCTGATATTTAATTAGCCCTTTATGTTTAACTGCTGGGGTTTCCTTCAGAAGAATGACTGAAAAGTGGAGGTGTTCTTGGGCAAGTTACCCCAACGATTTTGGAGGGGAATGAAAAGTTGGTAAATAGACTTGGCCAAGAAACAAGGTGCGACCTTATTCCGAGTAGAAGGCCGGCTTTCCCAGGACCGTCAGAAACCCAACTCTTTTTCCACTTCTTAACTTGAATCACCATTTGGCTATTTCTCATCAGTGTAATCATTTAAAAGATAATCTTCAACTTTCAAATCAAACTTGATAGGGCGGGGTGCGATCCTTATTTGAAGATTTTTCGACAACTTCTCTACTTTAAATCTATTTAAAGCTTGATCCAATCATGTCATCATTGAAAACAATTTGCGATTGTATGCAACATTAATGACGTCACTTAGATAGATAACGGATCTGCTCCTAGACGTGACCTGCTTTTCAATTTTTCTCCATGGTCTTCAAGACTAGTGAAATACTTATAATAGTTTAAATTATAGTAATTGTTAGCTTATAAAAATGATTGATGACTTAGCGATTATTGTCAAAAGCTGAACTACGGCAGCGCAGAGCCGCAGAAAAATAAATAAGAACTTTTTTTTAATGAGAAAGCCTAACAAAATGGCCAGCAGAAGTGGAAAAACTCCATAGCAAATTGGCTTAACGACCTGCCAGATTATTGTCGAAAAACTGAACTACGGCAGCGCAGCCGCAAAAAAAAAAAAAAAAATAAATAAGACTTTGTTTTATATAAAGCCTAACAAAATGGCCAGCAGAAGTGGAAAAACTCCATAGCAAATTGGCCTAACGACCTGCGATTTGTCTCATTCGATTCAGGAGGACAGCCCACTAGGCGCCATCACGGACTTAAAAGGAACGAGATAGAATTCTATTATTAACTTTACTTCCTTATCGTATGCCGTAAAACCTGCGAGTTTTTCATCATAAATCGAAGTATAAAAGAGAAAAAAATTTTAAAAACTTATGTTGCCGCCAATTTTTTTTTTATCCCATTAAAAGATAATTTATGTTGCTATAAAAATTTAAAGCTGATTCTTATTTCGTGTTCCATAAAATAGTTACCCTTTCGTTTTGAAAGTAAATATTCGTCTTTAAAGACAGATTAAATAAGTAGCAATCGCATTTTTTTGTCCAAACCCGCTTTGAAGGAGGAGTCCTATTTTGAATAGCCATCCTTTTTGGCCATTTTCTTTTGTTGTCGTGGCATTTAACATCTTTATTACCGAGTTTTAAGTCGTTTTATTTAGTAACACCCGTTTCATTGTGTTTTTGAGCTGTCAGTGCCCAGTTTTAACGGATGTTTAACACCGTATTAATCGGCTTTTGGGCAGTTGTCCTCTATTTTTGGTGTAAAAACACCCGTTTTACAGGGTGTCTGGGCGTTAAACATCTTTTTGGGTCGTTAAGAAGATTTGCGGACCTTTCTGCACAGGAGATCCCCTTGAAACCCCTTGTTTATTTTATAGCCTCCTACTTTGTAATATTGGACTGGTCATCTTAATTACACCAGAAATTTAGAATTCTTTATGATTTTTGCAATTCTTACCTTGATCCTTTGAGATATAAGTTATTTCAAACGTGACTCTCAGTGGTCAAAAATCAGAAAAAATCCGATTTTAACAATCCAGGTATAACTTTATGCCCGTTAGCCTTCACATCGCGACTTTTTAAAATTAGGTTGAAATTCAAGGCTCGATTAAAAGTTGAATAAAACTTGTAAAAAAATTATTAAAAAAACCTACATCATTAGCATAAGCAACAATAACCACCATCAGAAGAAAATTGAATGAGGAAAATTAAGAAGTGACATCATAGGTAAAATTTAAGAAGGAAATGAAACTTTCGAGGTGGCTTTCAAAGGGAAATTTCGTGTAAAAATTTGCATAATATGGAGGAAGAACGGTCCAATAGGAAGGCCGTAGCGTTAGTCCAATACAGTCTAAAGACCTCCTTTTTCCGAATGGAGTTTAACCGATAATTTTAAAATAATATTTCCATTTTCATGCCTTCCGTCATTTTTTTTAAACGCATAAGGCTGGCTGAAAATAAAGTGATAATAGAATATAATAGAACAAGGAAATATTCTATCAAAACTTCTAGGAATGATCAACTTTTCGACATAACTTAAATTATCCGTTACAATCGCATTAATTATAAATTATTATGGGGGAGGGGGATTATTTTTCTACAAATAATTGATTCCGATCATTTAATTGGGTACGATTTTTAAAAAACTATGAATTATGAAAGGTCTCCCGAGGTGTTTTTCTTTCTTCCCATTTTGCCCTTTTGTGGCTTTTCAAACTCTTGTTATTACAAATTTTTTCATAGTTAATAATTAATCCATGTCAAACTGGTTGGCAGAAAAAGGAGAACCTTTTTCTCTTCTGAATTCCAAAAAATGGCTAAGAGTCAGTTAGTTTGTTTTATACGCCCGTTGTTTTATACGCTAATGGACAAAGAAAAGCGTTCTGCACTGTTAGAAGCAGAATAAAATTCAGCAAAGGGTGGTCTGAAATCGAGAAAGAAAGGATTTTTTTTTTTATGCGTAATCACATCAAGTCGTCCTTAAAAAAACGATATAAATGTCGGAAGAATGGGGTCACCTGCAACCCAAAATTGCACTGTGCCTCCTGTCCAAAAGAAACTAATTGAGGCGCTCCGAATACGAAGGCGAACTCGACATCGGACAATTTTTTAACTTCCTTAAAGAAGTTATTGTAATACCCTCGACGTAAGTTTTTTTTTCATTTCAGATTCTAGACCTCTTAATACACCCATATAATTTTTATGTTGAGTTCGCCATTTTTCCCCTTTAAATACGTAAAAACCGAAACTTTAAAATTGTCGTTCGCCCTTGTATTCGGAGCGCCTCAATTATACCTAAATAAGAAAAATGAAAATGATAAAATCCCACATAATATTTGTTAAGTAAATTTTTTAGTTTATTATTATTAATTATAATTAATATAATTATAGTTATATATATTATACAATATATAATATTATTATTTATATTATTAATTAGTTTATTATTATTATCATTAGGGGGGCGATAGTAAATGGGCCTACGGTTGCAGGGACTAAAAATTTCTTTTCTTTCTTCATACGAAAATGCGCAAATCGCCTAATCTCGGTATTCCCAAAAATTCAAAAACCCTTTTTTTCGTTTTTTTAATAATCAAACTGAAATAATTAATTTTAATTTTAGTATATGGTAGATAAAACAAATATAGCTAACATATTTTTTAATCAATTTATTACAATATACGCGGACATAAATAATCTATATGTACCTTTACTGTACTAAACGTCCAAACCAGTTTGTCGAGTTCCGAAATTCTCGAGAATCGATCGAGTTTACAACAATTTCCAAGCCACAAGTGCGTCGAGTTACTGAAAGGTCAATACCACTCGGTCGAATTACCAATTAAAAAGGGTTCTAACTCAAAGGGAAGGTATGCGTCGATCGAATAACTATCGCCTTATTAGCCTACGTAGGGTAATAATAATATAGGCAATGCCTGAAAATCATGAACAATAAAAGCTGAAAATTTTATTTTTCAGGTCGTTTTTGTTGAAGCCACACTAAGTACAATAAAAAATCAACCTAAAAACAAGAAGAAGAAAAATGGAGTAAAAAACAAGAAGAAGTAAACCAGTTTAATACAGAAAAGAGGACCTTTATGCCTCACTAAGTACAATAAAAAATCTACCTAAAAACAAGAAGAAGAAAAATGGAGTAAAAAAACAAGAAGAAGTAAACCAGTTTAATCCAGAAAGAGGACCTTTATTTGCAAAACGCAGCTCCCCATGGACAGTTGGCTTGATTTTTTAAATTTCATATCTCATTATTATTCCAGAACTATTGATCCTACTAATTGAAATTCCTATACATTCTAATGCCTAGTACGCCGTGATTTAAAGGCTTAAAAAAAATGACAGATGCTGAAAATTTTTGAAAATCGAAACCTTAAGGTGTCTTTAATTTGTCCTTTGTTTCGTTATTTCTCGACGAATGAAGGTGTAATTTTAAGCAATAAATAATCAATGACCTTCCCGGCTCTAACCGTAGAATATTTGGCAATTTCTATATTAGCGCTTTATGTTCAAGGATTCGTTTTGGTATCGAAAAAAAAAGTTTCTTCCGCTCTTCCTGTTCCTCACGAAGTAGCAAATTCAGACATTTCTCGAGGTCGGGCAATTTTTTTGTTAAGCTTTAAAAAAATGTTTAGCATCTAAAATGCGCTTGTGACAAGACGGATGTTGGACAGTTTTTTTTTCTTCCTGCCGGCTTTTGTTCCCTTCTTCAACGGACAAAACGGCCTTTTTTTAACCCGAGAACAATCACGGATTTAATTGATTCAATTCAGACAATCAAAATACTCAACGCATCC
>JACGAQ010004106.1:0-19300 GCA_014119065.1 Orius insidiosus | reverse complement strand
CGTCACGTCGTTTTTGCACCGCTTGTTAAAAAATTAGCGATTTTTTTTCTCTCCTTAACTTTGTTTTGACTGTGTGGAAATTCGATATTTCGAAATCTTGTAGCGCTACTTGAATTTTCGCAACCCTTCCCTTCTTTCGAAGACAATGACTGGAAACGGGATGTGCACTTGGACCTGAGCGAAGGTCAAGGACGTTTTTTTTTTCGCCTTTTTCCCACCGATTTTCTTTCCAAAATATTTTGATCGTTTGGAAATTTCTTTTTGTACGTTTGAAACGAATGTTTAGAGAAAAAAATGGTCATTATGTACGCAAGAGGTCGAAAACGACCCTGGGTCACTGACGACACTTGGATCTTCTTTCGTCAGAACGGTCAAAATGTACGTTCAAGATCGTGAGGGTTATTTTTTGAACGTAAATTGACTATAATTGATTTGAGGTAGGTAAGTTATGAATGTTGGCGTACCGAAGAAAATAATAAAAGTCCTTGGCATTATCGAATAGGAAAAGAAAAAAAAGAAATCCTAGATTTTTTCTTCTAGTCAATTTAAACATCGAAATGCCAAAAGAAAAAAATAGGATATTGTTTTGACGGAAATGTAGGCCAGGGGAGGGATTTTCCCGGTTTTTCGCTTGTATCTCCAAAACGGTACTTCGTAGCAAAAAAATATATAAGTTTAAAAAGAAAGCTGACTAAATTTCCTGTAAATTTGGTTCAATAAAATTTTTTGTGCGACCAAGGGCGTTCGAGCTACACGGCGGCAAAAAACAGTGCAAAAAAAAACGAAATGTTGACTTGGGGCGATGGACTTTTCGGGGTTTTCGCCTATATCTCCAAAACAATACGTCATAGCAAAAAGTATTTAAGTTTAAAAAGAAAGCTGACTAAAGTTCCTATAAATTTGATTCATAAAATTTTTTGTATGATCAATGGCGTTCGAGCTACACGGCGGCGAAAAACAGTGCAAAAAACGGGAAAAAATGTTGACCTTGGGGCATGACTTTTCGGGGTTTTTCGCCTATATCTCCAAAACAATACGTTGTAGCAAAAACGTATTTAAGTTTAAAAGAAAGCTGACTAAATTTCCAATAAATTTGGTTCAATAAAATTTTTGTACGACCAACGGCGTTTGAGCTACACAGTGGCGAAAAACAGTCCAAAAAAAACGAAAAAAAAATGTTGACCTTGGAGCGATGGACTTTTCGGGGTTTTTCGCCTGTATCTTCAAAACAGTACGTCGTAGCCCAAAAATGCATTACACAAAAATGAAAGGTGATTAAATTCCCTACAAAATAGACAAAACAACTTCATTGTAGGATCGGCCGTTTCCGAGCTGCAAAGCACTAAAGTCGAAGTCATCATTTGCGAACCTTTTGTTGACATTGAAAACGATGACCCAGAGCAAAGTAAAAGTAGCACTTACAACACCGGATGGACTTTTTTTTTTACATAACGTAACCTTTATAATCATTAGCGTTTGTCCAGCATCCGTTCAGAAAAAAATATTGTGAAATTATCGATTTATTAAATTGCAACAAAAAAGCCATTCATTTTATCCGATGCCATTAATTAGAGTTTTCGTAGAGAGAAAAAAAATTTTTAATTGTTGAAAGACACGATTGTTTTCCATCAACCGTTAACGATTTCGTTGTTTTTCGAACTTTCTATCTTTCAAATTTATGCTCGCATAGAAAATTTTATTTTGGATTTGTGAACATAACTTTTGAAATTTTTATTTTTATTGCGTGGGTGATTTTACTATCAAACAATTAACCAATAATAGAGGAAGAAATGACTGATAACGGGTATCTCACGACGCGTTTCGGCTTAAAAAGCCTCGTCAGGTGAGCTATTCCCTCTATCACAATCATTTCTATCTTTTCTATCATTCAAAAAACTTTTGATGCTATTTTCGTGGATTAAGTTACAGGACGTAAAATTATTATTACATTTTTTTCTCCTCTGTCTAATTAAGAAATAACGTTTCAAAAGCTAAAGCTCGAGTTTCGGAAAGATTATAACCTTGGAAAATTTCAAAATAGTGGGAGATAATTTTTTACCGGGTCCGGTATTTTGTCACATTTTAAATGAGCGTATCTCAGGTTCTTTAAGACAAGTTTTAACTTTTTTTTTAACTTTCTAGAAGTGAAGTTTTGTATTACCCTCCATGTACGAATTTTGGCAAATTTTCAGACGTTGTTAAAGGTTTTTCGTCCGAGAAAACATCTTTAACCAGATTTTTGGCGTTTTTCTGGGTTTTCCTGGGATTTTATCAGGAAAAACCTACTAAAACTGATTTTGTGCACTTTTTTGGTTTTTTCTGTTTTCGCCGGGCTCTTTAGAAAACTTCCCTTTCGATAAGATTGCGAAAATCTGTCATTTCAAGTATTTATCATACTTTATGTTTGCAAGAACCGCATAATTTATGTTTGACAAGCGATCGGACCTCAACAAGACCACATCAATCATAAAGCCGTCATTTTGTTATTTACGCAAGGAATCGAGGAACTAAAACAGGTGTCGTCCCGTTGCTTAACTTTGTAAATCATAGGTTGTAAAAAAAATGGCTCGGTCATAGGAATCCTTAGAAGGGGGCGAAATGCTCCGGGGAATAAAAAAGATTTAATTAAATCATAACCTTCTTCGCGTTTTCACATCTCGAAAACGTATAATTTTTACTAGTTTTTTTATTAATAATTTTTATATAACCAAACCCATAAAGTAATGTGAGAAAATTAAACATCTTAGTTTTCTGCGTTATGCTCATGAGTCATTCTGGTAACTTTTGTTTTTTTTTCTTGGATTTGATTTTTTAACCCAAATAAGACTGAATTTTTTTTTTCGGATTTTTTCCTAAAAATCATATTACCTGCCCCTATTGGGGCTCTAAGAGAGGCCTGAATAGGTATTTTTGATTTGACGTCCTTAGTGACGTCACAACAGGCCTTCCTTCCAGAAGGACGTCAGCCTTTCTAGGTTTGAAATATAGGTAGAGATATTATCTTTCAAGATCTTTTTATTTTGACAAAATAACCATTATTAGACAATACTAAAATAATACTAAACTTACTAAATACTAAAAAAAAAAATAAATAAATAAATATAAAAAAAACTAAACTTTAGTATGGTAACCTATAAAACATTTTACATGAAGAGGGACGTCGCACTTGGTACATTTTGTTGTGGTTTTTTACTGCAATTTCTACAATGTAGTTGCCTAGTTTTTCCGGTTTTTTCAATTACGTCCAGTTCATTGACCAAGTGGTCTGTTCTGTCATATCTTACATCGATTTTGTCGGTTTTTGAGGGACGGCCTTTAGATGTGACAATTCTTTTGTTCGATTCAAGGATTGCTAACACAATTCTGCGTCGAAAACTAAGATGGTCCAGATTTCCACCATCTACTCGATGCAATTGCCAAGCATTATGCTCGGCGACGTCAATCATATGACAAATCAACGGAAAGTACCACTTTTTCCCCCTTATGGAGGTTCGGTAAAGCGATATATTCTGATCCGCCCTATCAATTCCACCCATTTTCTTATTATAATTATGCGCAGTATGGGGCTGAAGAATTGATATTTTTTTCTTTTTCTCGCGAGAAAATCTTGGCACCTGATGAAACGGCTCGATAGAATCAAAATTGGTCGCGAAGTTCACCGTGGTGTTGTCGTTCCACGAACAAACCAATATTCCATCTGATATATCTGTGAAAGAATGGCATTGACCTCGGATGGTTTTTTTTCATAAGATTTGGGTTGCGTACTGGGCATTCTTTGTCCAGTCGGTTTGTCCTGATGGTGCCAGTTGCATAAATTTTTCTTTCCTGATAAAGGTCTTGGAGTAGTCGAGGACTAGTGAAGAAGTTGTCGAAGAACAATTTATAAGGAAAATTTTCTTTTAGGTGATCAACGTAGCTCATCACTACTCCATAGCCCAATCCTTGGTCGGCATATGTTTCTGGTAACGTCCCTCTTCCTTGGTACGGCTCGAACCAAGCGAGGTATCCACTTGATGGCCCTCCACCCCAGAACTTGAAGCCATATCGAATCGGCTTACCTCTTATGAACTGCTTAGCACCGTGGTGCCCGAAGTACGGAACCATGCTTTCGTCGACGGCGTGGTATTGTTCATGAGGCATAAATGCTACGCTTCTTGTTTTTATTTGTTCCAGTAAAGGCCTAATTTTTCCAAATCGGTCATTTTTGTTGAGGCTGTCGTTTTGACAAACGTGTAAATTTGACATTATATATTTAAAGCGGTCTCTGGAAAGAGCATCCGAAACTAATGCGTTGTGGGAATCCGAAGATTGCTCCCAGTACATGTTTTTTCGTGGAAGGCGATGGTAACCGCTCAACAGCAAAATACCAACAAAACTTCGCATTTCGATGAGGGTGATATTACCGACTTTATTTTTTTTTGAGCGTACTGGTTTGTATGATCGACCATCATGTCGAAGACTTCTTGGTCAAAAAATAGCTCAAAATATTCCAGAGGTGTGCGCATGTTTTTAGGTCCATATAAATCAGGCCATACGTCGACATTTACAGAGAGAGGGACATTTTCTTCCCACGCATGACTTTTTGTTTGTTTTTTTTTCCACTTTTGGATTTCTTTTTTCCTCTTGGGGAGGGCGCTATTGGAAATCTTTCTTTTTCTAGTGAGATTTCATCATCCTCTACAATATTCTCCATTACAGCGGGGGCCAATAGCTGGCTACGAGGTAAATTGTTTATGACAGGGTCTTCTTCACCACCAGAATCTTCATCTGTTACGTCATCCGTGGCATTTGTAGGAGGCATCAGAGCAATATCTACACCGGAGGCAGGGATTGAATCAGATTCATCTTCCAGTAACGATAGAATTTCGTGTAAGGGACAAAATTTCCTGAAAACGAATAAAAAAAAAAAAAAAAATGTCAACGTTATAGGTACGAAAATAATAATATGGATGTAAGGAAAAGGCGAAATATGTAAAATTGACGACATAATAAGTAAAAAAATGAAATACTTATTCCTTTATAGAGCAAAGGAATAAAAAATTTAAAATAGAAAAATATTAGGTGATAAAAAAGATATTGGGAGTTTCATCCAAACGCATGCACAATGAACTGACGTCCTTCCTGAAGGATGCCAACTTTCATGGGCTCTAGCCAACAGCAACATGCACAAAATGTATCGGAAAGGTTTAGATTAGTTAGTTAGATATCCTACCAATAAGATTCAAACGTTTTTCGCGTAAAAAAATAAATCAGTACTTACCCATCAACGTAAAAGTCGGGATGCTCTTGCGCCGCCATTTCACAAAACATCGAACTTCTGTTATCAGAAGTTCTTGGTGATAATAACATAGGTTACGAACCATAAAGGTTAGAACGGGATATAAGGAAGAGGTCTAGCGCATTGGTTAGTAGCGGGAAGCACGAGAACCTTATCAGCATTTGATAACATGAACCAACCCTAGACATCCTTACAGAAGGACGTTAGTCCAATTTGGGTTAAGGTTATTTCAAACCTTCTACGGAGAAGGTCAACTTTTGATGGACTTTAACGCCTAAAATGTTCAAATTTGAAAAAATGAACTACTAGGTGTAAAAAATGAAACCCGGCTAAAATTTACAAAATTCAAATCCAGAAATCCTAAGTTTTATTTCGGAATTTATGGAATTGCTTCGGAATTTGCCATTCGAAGTTGAATCAATTCAACCCCCCTTAAAATTGTCCAACAAGGTCTATAAATAGTTGAATCAACTTGAAAGGCTTAGATTACAAATCTGAAATTAAAATAGGGGTTCTCATTTAACAATCTCATTTAACCCTGGGGCGGGAAAATTTTTTTTCATCAAACTACTTAGTTACCTCCAAAAACATTAATGAAGTATAAAATTAATTTGGCATGTTAATTTTGCAAAAATTAGGCTTAATTGTCCCTCACAAAAGATCAGATTTGTAGGCAATCCCGCAATGTTTTTCGAGGAAGACGGGCAAAAGTACTAGTCTGGAGCTGGCCCCGACGGGAACTTCCTTAAAGAGAAGTAACAATATAGGAGGGGGAAGTATATGGGAGGGGAAGTATAACGGAGTGGGAAGTATGTGGGAGGGGAAGTATAACGGAGGGGGAAGTATAACGGAGTAGGAAGTATGGAGGGGAAGTATAACGAACGGGGAAGTACTAAGTTTTTTTTGTTCTTTTTCTTTTTTTTTTTTTTGTTTGAAAAATTGTTAAGTTCTTTTTTCGAAAAATTTTTTAAGTGTCAAGTAGAATAATGGGCTCTTTGGCCTAGGGATGTGCCTCTCGTAAAGAGTAGAAGTACGAAATTTCTCGGTACAAAAAAAAAAAATTTTTAACTTTTTTTTTCGAAAAATTTTCTAAGTTTTTTTCGAAAAATTTTCCGGGTTTTCCTTTTTTTTTTTTTTTTTTTTTTTTTTTTTTTTTTTTTTTTTTTTTTTTTTTTTTTTTTCGAAAAATTTCTGGGTTTTTTTTCTTTTTTTCTTTTTCTTTTTTTTTTTTGAAAAATTTTCTAAGTTCTTTTTTTCGAAAAATTTTAAGTGTCAAGGTAGAAATAATGGGCTCTTTGGCCTAGGGATGTGCCTCTCGTAAAGGGTAGAAGTACGAAATTTCTCCCTACTAATAAAAATAGTAATTCAAAAGTGGCAATTTTTTGCACCAAAAATTCTTAAAAATATAAGGAGTAATTGGTGAAAATTTGGTGAAAATCGGATTAACGGTTCGGCCGCAGCGAATTTTTTAAAATTTCAAACAGACATATCTCCGCCATTTTTTCGAAATTCAAAAATCCCCCTCGTTACATTCTTCTTCACCGGCTAAAGAAATTTTGTGAAAATCGGATGAAAATTGTGGCCGTAAAGTGTACCGGAAAAAATGCTACGGAGGCCGGCGGCCGGCCGGGCCGGCACCACAGACAAAGTTGAGATCGGTAAAGATCAATATTCGATTTGACCCTCCGGGGTCTGGAAGACCCTTCCCCAAAAACCCGACGTCGAGGGTATCGCAATAACTTCTTTAAGGAAGTTAAAACCATTTTAAATTGTTGTTAAACGCAGTAGGGTGCTAATCAAACCGATAAAACGGGTGTTTTTACACCAAAAGATCGAGGAAGACGCGCAAAAAACCGTTTAAATTGGTGTTAAACGCAATAGTTTGCTACTTAAACCGATAAAACGGGTGTTTCTACACCAAAAGATCGGGGAAGACGGCCAAAAACATGTTATAGGGTGTTAAACGCATAAGGTGATAATTAAACCGATAAAAGGGTGTTTCTACACCAAAAAATCGAATAAAACTACTTAAAATCCTACAAAAAGGTGCTTTACGCCTGCTAAAACGTTTATATGTTAGAAAATCAATTAAAACAGGCCAAAAGCCATTTTTAGGGTACTTCTAATTGACTTTAAGAATGGGGGATTTTGGGGCAAAATATAGAAAGGAACGTTCTAAAATTCACCGAAAAAAAATTGACTAAAAATGTTCATTCTCATTAATAAACGGTTTAGTATATACATCGATGGTTTAGGGTGTCTTCCGTTAGACTGAAAATGATACAATTTTGGTGGTGTTTGAGTTTGTTATGCAGCGTTTGTCAGCTTCTGTAGATTTGCTTACTTCTGTTTATATTGTAGAGAAAGTGGATTACAATCGTAGAAGAAAGGAGGTTGGGTGTGCGATTGTTCCCGCTCGTCGAATTCGTATTAAGTCGTGAAGAGGGCGTTGTTTAGCAATGAAAGGGCCGGAGGGCGAAGGGGAGGCTTAGTTTCGGGATAGAGAGAGGGATTTCAGGGGGTTCGAAACGCGGCCATTTTCCAGTCGATGAACCCTGTTATCTAGTACAACGGTGGCCCCTCCGCAATTCAACTCCAACCCCCCCAAAACCCTTGTTTCCGGAGATGAACACCGTTTCTCGTCAATACGCGAATTTGCAGTATGCAATTTTCATGGTTACCAACCTAAAGTGACACCTTTCTATAAACTTTTGGGAAATCAGACATCTATTATTTCTTTACTCCATATCATTACAAGTTTATTCAAGACTTTATGAAGCCTAAAAGTTCTTAGAACGCAAAAAATTATCAAAATCCCCTTTTTTGCGGTGGATATAAACTGTTTTCGGTGGCCCCTCCACAATTCAGCTCCAACCCCCCAAAACCCTTGTTTCCGGAGATGAAACACCGTTTCTCTTCAATGCGCGAATTTGCAGTATGCAATTTTCATGGTTACCAACCTAAAGTGACATCTTTGATTTCTTTACTCCATATCCTAACGAGTTTGTTAGGGATTTTATAAAGCCTAAAAGATCTTAGAACTCAAAAAATTATCAAAATCCCCCTTTTTTGCGGTGAATATAAACTGTTGTCTACGGTGGCCCCTCCACAATTCAGCTCCAACCCCCCAAAACCCTTGTTTGCGGAGACGAAACACCGTTTTTGTCAATGCGCGAATTTGCAGTATGGAATTTTCATGGTTACCAACCTAAAGTGACATCTTTGATTTCTTTACTTCATATCAAAACAAGTTTGTTCGGGACTTTATAAAGCCTAAAAGTTCTTAGAACGCAAAAAATTATCAAAATCCCCCTTTTTTGCGGTGGATATAAACTGTCATCTTCGGTGGCCCCTCCACAATTCAACTCCAACCCCCCAAAACCCTTGTTTGCGGAGATGAAACACCGTTTTTCGTCAATGCGCGAATTCGCAGTATGCAATTTTCATGGTTACCAACCTAAAGTGACATCTTTGATTTCTTTACTTCATAATATCAAAACAAGTTTGTTCGGGACTTTATAAAGCCTAAAAGATCTTAGAACGCAAAAAATTATCAAAATCCCCCTTTTTTGGGGTGGATATAAACTGTTATCTATGGTGGCCCCTCCACAATTCAGCTCCACCCCCCCCAAAACCCTTGTTTCCGGAGATGAAACACCATTTCTCTTCAATGCGCGAATTTGCAGTACAATTTTCATGGTTACCAACCTAAAGTGACATCTTTCTATAAATGTTTGGGAAATCAGACATCTTTGATTTCTTTACTCCTTACAAGTTTATTCAGGACTTTATGAAGCCTAAAAGTTCTTAGAACGCAAAAAATTATCAAAATCCCCTATTTTGCGGTGGATAAAAATTTCATCTATGGTGGCCCCTCCACAATTCAGCTCCAACCCCCAAAACCCTTGTTTCCGGAGATGAATCACCGTTTCTCGTCAATGAGCGAATTTGCAGTATGCAATTTTCATGGTTACCAACCTAAAGTGACACCTTTCTATAAACTTTTGGGAAATCAGATATCTTTGATTGTTTACTCCATATCCTAACAAGTTTGTTCAGGACTCGTGATTTATGAAGCCTGAAAGTTCTTAGAAAGCAAAAAAAAAATTATCAAAATCCCCTTTTTTTCGGTGGGTATAAACAGTGTGAAACCGAGTTTAGGGCAAATATGGCTACGGAGACGGCGACAAACATTTGTCCTCCCGTACGACAGTGACTCTCTAATTAATCACCGTCATTTCAAACGGTCAAAACGCACACAAGGGAGCGAAAACGACACACCGTCCAATCATCCCAAGTTCAAACAAGAAACGTCGGGAGGGAGAAAAACAGAGGGTATCCCGTTAAAGTTTACCCAATGAAATGTTAATACCATTAATGTAAACATCCGAGAAAAATGCACTTTGATCCCGTTTTACGGCGTACACAAACACATTTTAGCCCCACATGTAAATCAGGCTTAAACATTCATTAAACGTCCTTTTTCAAAAATTACCTACCTTTTTTTTTTCACCCAAGTAAAATAATTGATAAAATTGCTTTGTGACGATAAAAAACGTCGCTTTTATGTCCGGCTTTTCGTTTTAAGTGTTTTTCAGAAATTAAATTAACTTTTATTTTGTTTTTATACCAGATTATTTTTATTTCAATACTTCGGGCATACGAGATTTCCGCGGGGGGAGTTTATTGAGAGGCTGGCGTCATTTATTGACCGCTAGATGTGAAAAGCTCCGAAAAATTATGTTTTGTACACCTAGTAGTTCATTTTTCAAAATTTTGAACATTTTAGGCGTTAAAGTCCATCAAAAGTTGACCTTCTCCGTGTAAGAAGGTTATTGAAGTATAACCATTGAGAAGGTTGAATTTTTAAAGGCTTGTAAATCGTAAACCGTTACAGATATTGAAAAAATGCACTAAAGTAAAATCTGTTGGAAATTTAATTCTCTTTAATTTTGTTCTATTCATTTTTTCTCTAGGACGCACGTTTTCAAGATAAATTTATTTTAAAAAAATTATTTTCCGAAAATGGTTCATCCTAGAAAAAATGATTAAGTGCAAATTTATAGAGATTAAATTTCCTACAAGTTTTATTTATTAGGTGTACAAAATGAAACTCAGCCACAGAGTAAATTTGAATTTTGTAGATTTTAGCCGAGTTTTATTTTGTACACCTAGTATTTTTTTGTACGACAAAATGCTTCGCCGTAAAGTTGCTGGTCCACTCTATTTGGAACCCCTGTATAAAACTGAAAATCCTGGTTATCGAACCCCCTTTTCCGCCAATAAGAGAGGAGATATTTAATTTAAATTTCATAAGTAATGCGCCTCCCATCCTACCGACCACCCTCCCAATCTTCCTGACCTATCAGAAACTTCGTTATTTTATGAATTATTCAGTTTGTGTTTCTTTACTCACTTAAATACTCTTCAGGGCGAAATTTCACTTGGGCTTCATTGAAAGCGCGGTTGACTTTTAAGTTAGCATATGAATACATTAGTTAAATTAAAAAGCATTTTTTTTCCTTCTTTATCTTCATAAGTATAATTTATACAATTTAAAAATACAGGGAAAAGATAATCATTTTCTTTCAAATTAAGGCAAAATATATCAATTTTTCTGAGTGCAGACATAATACGGTTCGCCATAATGCATTTGACCAAAAATAGCGGAAAACGCGAGTTACCACCATAAAAAATTTGCAACCCAACATAAAGAAAATAGTCGAAAACCTTCACCATAATGCATTTGAACATACATATCACCATACAGAAGAGATTTAACATTTGTCGTTCGACATAAAATTTGTCATTTCAACATAACGCAGTTGAACATAAAGGAAACTTTCATATTAAAAACTTCGCCATAAGACTGTTTCAGTCGTTTGCACATCTGCAATTTGCACATTTTCGCAAGAAAAAAATTAACAACCTTGTGTCATAAAACGAGCTGATGCCATTGGCTGCCTGCTTCCTAGTTTATGGTGAGATGCTTTATGTTGAATTGCATTATGGTGAACAGTTTTTCCTCGTTTCGCCATAATCGCGTTGCTTTTGGCAGTCCCTAGTTTATGGTGAGATGTATTATGTCCAAACGACAGAAACAGTTTTATGGCGAAACAAGAAGTTTAAAGAGAGGCTTTATGCTCAGATGACTTGCACGTTTTTTTATGTCGACTTGCATTCAATAAAAAAAGTCATTTATGGCGAAACGTTTAATGTTGAAATGCATTCTGCTCAAAATTTTTGAACTTTTGAGAGCTTTATGTTCAATTGCAATATGCCGTTCAATATGCATTATGTTCCACTGCTTTTTGGTGAAATGTGTTGTGTTGAACGCATTTTTCTGGGGAACTTGAAGATCATTAATTTAAAAAAAAATTTTTTTCACTCTTAATTTAGCTGGGGGAACAATACACTAATGTAAGGGAAAATGAGAATAGAAGAAAAAAGTGTGTGGCTAGTAATTATGAAGTCCTGGGTTCAAATCCCAGCTCATCTGATTTTTTTTTTCAGTAACCACAATTTGAGAGATAAAAGAAAAACGATTTAAACTACAATGTTATAAAGTTCAAACGTTAAGATGGAATCCAAAATAAAATAAATCAAAGTAGAAATTTTTGAAGATATTTGGAATAAAAGAGTTTAATTTAAGGAAGGTTTTGATATCTAAGTGCCTCAGGGCAAACAGGCAGTCAGAACCCTCCCTTTCTTCAACTGCTTAAATCCCCACCCTTAACCCACCCGCTGATAATACTTGTCCCAACTTGAATAATTATTGTCGTTAAAGACGTTTTGTTCGCGAAAATTAAGATCAAGATTAGGAAAAGGGAGAGAGAGAGAGAGAAAAAAAAGTTGATGGACGTTTTTATCTAAAAAAGAAATAAGGGTAGGAGATAGGTAAGAAGACAATTCGTAAACTGTCACTCCCCTTCAACACCCTTGAATTTGCTTCTTTACGTCACGTATACGAGGGGGCGAGAAAGGAAGAAGAAAACACGAAAAGAAAACAAAAATTTTTACGAACTATCTGTACATTTTTTCGTCACCGTGGCGACTAGCTCACCAAAGGGTCCATTATAATACTTTATATCGTTTTTTTTTTTGAAGTTTTGCTCCAATTTTTTTTTTTTATATCGGTTATCCTACTTTGATGTTGACTATCCCACTTCTGATGTCGATGATCCCTCTTAAATCCCGGTTAAATAGCCGTTAAAAGGTCTTCTTGGCCGATAAACAGTCGTTAGGTCTTCTTATTGGCAGCTAAACAGTCGTTAAGGTCATCTTTTGGCAGCTAAATTGCCGTTAAATCTTCTTGGCCACTAACAGTCTTTAGGTCATCTTATTGGCAGCTAAACAGTCGTTAAGTCATCTTTTTGGCAGCTAAATTGCCGTTAAAAGGTCTTCTTGGCCACTAAACAGTCGTTAGGTCTTCTTATTGGCAGCTAAACAGTCGTTAAGTCATCTTTTTTGGCAGCTAAATTGCCGTTAATAGGTCTTCTTGGCCACTAACAGTCGTTAGGTCTTCTTATTGGCAGCTAAACAGTCGTTAAGTCATCTTTTTGGCAGCTAAATTGCCGTTAAAAGGTCTTCTTGGCCACTAAACAGTCGTTAGGTCTTCTTATTGGCAGCTAAACAGTCGTTAAGTCTTTTTGGCAGCTAAATTGCCGTTAATAGGTCTTCTTGGCCACTAATCATCTTAGTCATCTTTTGGCAGCTAAATTGCCGTTAATAGGTCTTCTGGCCACTAGTCGTTAGGTCCTTATTGGCAGCTAAACAGTCGTTAAGTCATCTTTTTTGGCAGCTAAATTGCCGTTAAAAGGTCTTCTTGGCCACTAAACAGTCGTTAGGTCTTCTTATTGGCAGCTAAACAGTCGTTAAGTCTTTTTGGCAGCTAAATTGCCGTTAATAGGTCTTCTTGGCCACTAAACAGTCGTTAGGTCTTCTATTGGCAGCTAACAGTCGTTAAGTCATCTTTTTGGCAGCTAAATTGCCGTTAAAAGGTCTTCTTGGCCACTAAACAGTCGTTAACTCATTTTTGGCAGCTAAATTGCCGTTAAAAGGTCTTCTTGGCCACTAAACAGTCGTTAGGTCTTCTTATTGGCAGCTAAACAGTCGTTAAGTCATCTTTTTGGCAGCTAAATTGCAGTTAAAAGGTCTTCTTGCGTTAATTCTAACACCGGCATTTTTCCAAGGTTTTTAGGAGGGTAAAAACTGATTTTCGCATTGGAATCAATGCATCACCTGTTGGCTAAATCGAGAACTACGCGTTTGTTGGTAGTAGGGTTAAATTACCAACGGAATTCGATTCACCATAAAATATACCATCAGAAACAATGACAAACTCGTCATTGATAAGAAAATGAGATAGCCGGTGTTAGAACTAACGCGAAGAATTTTTTCTTCTGAAGTTTTCCCCCAACTGATGGGTTTTTAAAGTTTTCTTATGATCGTTTTGGAGAAACAACCGGAATAAATGAAGCTAAAACCGAAATATCAAGTTTTTGAATTTGCTCCCAATTTGCAAAAAATTGGCTTTGGTTAGGAAAATTTTTTTTTAGCTTTTAGCGTTATTAAACACTCCTAAATTTAAGTACAAACTCGTTTTTTCGATATATTGTTATAATATAAAAACAATGATTTGAAAAGACTTTATGTATGGAGAGGTCCTGGTTTGAAAGTATCTTCCCATAGGAAAAAAAGAATTTAAATTGGCCAATTTAACCCCCTCTTTAAAAATTAAAACGATGATTAGAGTTTTGGAATGGGTATAGAAAAGTGCATTTTTCACCCGAAAACCGTTTGTTTAGAGCCGTTTTGGCAATAACGGCCGGTTTTCGCGGACAGTGGAACGTCAACGACTCCCACGATTATTTACAACCGCTAAAAGCCTCCACAAAATTTACGATCTTGGCCCGCAGTTTATTAAGCGAAGAATTTTCGCTTTTCCCGATGGTTATTTTAGAGAAACCGCCGGAAAAAGGATGTCGTTTACTTTTATTGTTGAGCATCTTTTTTTTCCCTAACCCTTCGCGTTTTGTTGAATCTTCCGGACGTTTAACTGAGTGCCCCCTGGACATCATCAAGTTGTAAAAAACAATGACCAACGTTGTATACAGGGTGTCCGGAAACACATGGCAAGCGTCTGGGAGAGCGTTAAAAGGTTTTACGAAAAAAAGTTAAATGTAAACCCCCCTTAATTTAAATCAAAGAATTTGATGGTGTAGTTTAAAATCCGCCTGGATATACAGGGTGTCCCAGACACAACCTAACTTCGTTATTTCAAATGAGAACCCCTATTTTTTATTTCAGATTCGTAATCTACGCAAAATTTCAAGTAGATTTGAGTACTCATATGACAATTTTGGACAACTTTTAAAAAATGTCAAAATTTAGCGTTTTGCGCTAAAATCCGTTAAAATTGACCTAGGAGATTTTTTTTTAATTCCACTTATTTTTTCCCGAAGAATCCAACTGTCTCAAATTTGAGCATCTTCGCATTCAGCATCACGAGATTTCGTCGCTAATGGCCTTTTTCAAGTTTAACTCCAAATTCCATACTTCAAAAATGGAAATTAGCGATTTTGACGGAATTTTAATTTTTGATGCATAAACAAAAGACGCTGTAGCTCTTTCAAAATTTGTGGTCCGAAAGAAAAATTCCTTTCAACAAGTGCTAATTTTCATTTCTGAACTAAAAATTTGGGTTCTAACTTGAAAAAAGGCCATTAGCGACGAAATCTCGTGATGCAGAATGCGAAGATGCTCAAATTTGAGACAGTTGGATTCTTTGGGAAAAAATAAGTGGAATTAAAAAAAACGAGTCTCCTAGGTCAATTTTAACGGATTTTAGCGCAAAAAAACGCTAAATTTTGTCATTTTTTAAAAGTTGTCCAAAATCGTCATATGAGTACTTAAATCTACTTGAAATTTTGCGTAGATTACGAACCTGAAATAAAAAATAGGGGTTTTATTTGAAATAACGAAGTTAGGTTGTGTCTGGGACACCCTGTATATCCAGGCGGATTTTAAACTACACCATCAAATTCTTTGATTTAAATTAAGGGGGGTTTACTTTTAACTTTTTTTCGTAAAACCACTTTTTAACGCTCTCCCAGACGCTTGCCATGTGTTTTCGGACACCCTGTATAAGGTGAAAAAATATCGTGTCAAGGGAAGAGTTGGCAAATTAATCAAGAATTTCGTGCCCTTTTTTTTCCCTTTTCAATCTCACCTCTCCTTCATTACCTGTTGATAATTAGTTTCTTAAGTTTCCACTCTTTCAACCCCGATGTTTTCTCCCTTTACACCTTTTGTCATCATCCAAGTCAATTTTACACGAATTATGAACTTTTAATTTGAAACTGTGAAATTAGAAAGTGAAAAAAAAAAAGTTTTTAATTGAAAAAAGAATTTTTTTTCTTTAGATTTTCGATATTCCCCTACCCCCAGACGCTCTTAATAGAAGTAGATAAAAAAAAATTCTTTTGTATTTTCTTAGGAGAGAAGAGTGGTGTCAACCAAGTATTTAAATAATGCAAAGTGGTGCAGTTCTGGGAGAGACGGGGAGGAACTCTCCAGCCATTAAAAGAGCTCTAGAGCTCGACCCATTAAAATTTGCCTCCCCGACTTCTCTTTTTTTTTTCTCCGCCACCCCACCCAGTTTTCATGACAAGCTTGAATCGGACCCCTGGGAAAATGCGGATTATGGGCGGGTGGAGGGAAACGAGGAGTAAATTATACCAAAAAGGGGTAGAAGACTTTTTTTTTTCTTCTTTTTTACTTAAAGGAATCGTCATCGATTTAAGGGCTCTGGGGCTCATCTACGTCCGGAAGTTTGGGGACGAAAGAAAAATTTCCGCCTTCTTTAAAAACAGATCAAACTTTTAAAAAAGAAAACTTCACTTAATTAATAATTCTCAATAAGTTCATTAAATATTTTATTTTTCCAGATAAATCGATAGCCTCCGCGGATTAACCACCATCTGCTCTGTCAAAAAGCGATTTTTTCAACTGAAAAAAGGTTTTTTCTATGATATTAGGTGTACAAAATGAAACTCAGCCACAAAGTAATTTGAATTTTGTAAATTTTAGCCGAGTTTCATTTTGTACACCTAGTAGTTCATTTTTTCAAATTTTGAATTTTAGGCGTTAAAGTCCATCAAAAGTTGACCTTCTCCGTGTAAGAAGGTTATTGAAGTATAACCATAAGAAGGTTAATTTTTAAAGTCTTGTAAATCGTAAACCGTTACAGATATTGAAAAAATGCACAAAATAAAATCTGTTGGAAATTTAATTCTCTTTAATTTTTATTCTATTCATTTTTTCTCTAGGACGCACGGTTTTCAAAATTTTGAACATTTTAGGGTTAAAGTCCATCAAAAGTTGGCCTTCTCCGTGTAAGAAGGTTATTGAAGTATAACCATTAAGAAGTTAATTTTTAAAGGCTTGTAATCGTAAACCGTTACAGATATTGAAAAAATGCACTAAATAAAATCTGTTGGAAATTTAATTCTCTTTAATTTTTATTCTATTCATTTTTTCTCTAGGACGCACGGTTTTCAATTTTGAACATTTTAGGCGTTAAAGTCCATCAAAAGTTGACCTTCTCCGTGTAAGAAGGTTTTGAAGTATAACTATTAAGAAGGTTAATTTTTAAAGGCTTGTAAAACGTTAACCGTTACAGATATTGAAAAAATGCACTAAATAAAATCTGTTGGAAATTTAATTCTCTTTAATTTTATTCTATTCATTTTTTCTCTAGGACGCACGGTTTTCAAAATTTTGAACTTTTAGGCGTTAAAGTCCATCAAAAGTTGACCTTCTCCGTGTAAGAAGGTTATTGAAGTATAACTATTAAGAAGGTTAATTTTTAAAGGCTGTAAAACGTAAACCGTTACAGATATCGAAAAAATGCACTAAATAAAATCTGTTGGAAATTTAATTCTCTGTAATTTTTATTTTATTCATTTTTTCTCTAGGACGCACTGTTTCATGATAAATTTATTTTTAAAAAAAATTATTTCCCGAAAATGGTGCATCCTAAAAAAATAATTAAGTGCAAATTTATAGAGAATTAAATTTCCTACAAGTTTATTTATTAGGTGTTCAAAATGAAACTCAGCCACAGGGTAAATTTGAATTTTGTAGATTTTAGCCGAGTTTCATTTTGTACACCTAATATTTCATGTTTTTGAAAAAAATCTTTTGTATTTAAGTAAATGTATTCGAAAGCCAAATCTAAAAGAAAAATAATTTTAAAGTCAACAGTTTTTTCGCAAAATCGGAGCAAAACTTCAAAGCAAAAACGCCGATTTATTAAGTGGCATAACGGACCCGCACTTTTAGGCCGTTAGCAAGAGATGTTTTTTACTTTTTAAAAAGGGCTCGATAAGATTATTCGTTTTTGAGTTATAGTTTCGAACGGAAAACGTTCTTGCAGGTACCTTTTCAGGTTGAAAAAAATCATTGATGACCGCCAGTCTTTTGATTGGATCTGGACTAGTGCCTTGGTAAAATGGGGAAATCCCCCCTCCTGGGCCCTTCTTAACGGGTTGTACTGTAAGAAAAAAATGGTTTCCTTAGAAAATCTCTCCGTTCGATACGAGAGTTATATAAAACAGTCTTTAGGGTGTTCTTATAAAAAGTAGCTTTTTGAATTCACACCCCAAGAGCTCCCTTAAGGTGCATAAAAATTTGGTAAACCTTTTACCCTGTCGTTTACGTCAGAAGGGATAATGGTGTATTCAAAAAAGGCTTATTCGAAAGTCAATTTTTCAATAGAGGCGAAAAAAACGTAATAATTAGGGGTCTTTGAAAATCCCGATTTGGTTTTTAATAAGGATGGGGTGTAAAAAAGGCGTTGAGTAACCGAATCATCCATTATCTATCGCAGAAGGAAATGGTTTCGGGTTTCGTGACCGGAAATAATATGTGACGCTCAAACCGAGTACATGTGGAAACGAGAGAAGGGTAGTATGGGGGCGGTGGGGCGGTGGCGGTGGGGCGGTGAAGGGTGGTTTTTGTTGGGGGTGGGAGGCATGCACGCAGTACTTTATTGGTCGGGATCTGGGAAAACACACTCACACGACAGATCCGCCTAACCTCAAACCAGATACCGACAATAACAGACTTTTTCGGAAGATATAAACGATTATTTTCGGCATATGAGCTTAGATAGGATATAACATTTTAAAAAAAGCACTTTTCACAATTCAAAATCAAACCTATCCCATCTTGCACTGGACATCTAGTTTGAAACCACAGAATTGGGGAGATCATTAGAAACCATTTAATCCCGTCTTACCCCATCCCTACTTATTAAAGCGCAGGACATCGATTTCTCTTTAACTTCGAGGGAGATGTGGCAGTTTGAAAATACGAAATTTTGGGTGATCCCAAGTGACCCTTTAATCCCATCTCACCCCATCAAAACTGGTCAAAGCAAAGGGCTTCTTATTCCTTCAACTTCGATGTAGATGTGGTAGTTAGAAGATATGAAATTTGGGGTGATCAAGTGACCCTATAATCCCATCTTACCCCATCACTACTGGTTAAAGCACTTTGATTCCTTCAACTTCGAGGGATAAGGCAGTGTGAAAACGAATTTTGGGTGATCCCGAGTGACCCTTTAGTCCCATCTCACCCCATCAAAACTGGTCAAAGCAAAGGGCTTCTTATTCCTTCAACTTCGATGTAGATGGTAGTTAGAAGATATGAAATTTTGGGTGATCCCAAGGCACCTTTCAATACCTCTTACCTCTTCACTACCGGTTAAGCACTTGATTCCTTCAACTTCGAGGGAGATAAGGCAGTTTGAAAACACGAATTTTGGGGTGATCTCAAGTGAAGCTTTCATCCCATCTTACCCCATCACTACTGTTTAAAGCACTTGACATCTAATTCCTTCAACTTCAAGGGGGATTTGGCAGATTGAAAACACGAAATTTTCATTCATAGAATAGAAATAAAAATTACATTAAAAAACGACAATCGAACAAAATGAGGTACAAAGTCGAATCGGAA